>OVAX01001027.1:30021-56457 GCA_900406405.1 Lepidium africanum
AAAAAAAAAAAAAAAAAGAGTTTACATTTTTGAAGGTAGATTGAAATCTACCTTTGTGGGAGGATATGAGATTGTTTCATATTGAGACTGAGCTGGGAAGTTGAAGGAGGTGTCATGCGACATAAACTGACTCCATTTATTCTCTATTGATTCCATATCCGACGATGAAATATTACCGAGTTGAGTTAAGCCTCCTGTATCGGGTGAGATTGGATATCCAGAGTTTTCCAGATTCTCATACATTCCATCTGAATACAAGCAAGTACTAGAACTAGATTGTTCATTACTAGTCATTGCTTTCTTCTTCTTCGTTCCATGTTGTTGTTGTTCATCTATCTTGTTCGCTAAAGCACTCTTCTTGAATACTCGACAAAGTGCATACGCATCCTGAAATGTTTAGTCATTTCTTAGTGTATGGTCACAAACTCAAATAATTTACGACAGATTTTAAGTTTTATTACATGTATGCCGGATTTAGAGTCGCATTCTTGCTCTTCAAGTCGATACTCGTGCATGACCCAATCTGTTCGAGAACCATGTGGTGCTCTTCCTCGGTAATAAACTAACGTTTTCTTTGTTCCAACAAAACGAGAATGTGAATTCACTTTACGATCTTTTCCGGTTGCTTTCCAGTAACCGGCTTTTGTTGCCCGGTTTGTTCTTGATCCGTTTGGATATTTCCGGTCTCGGGGACTGAAAAAGAACCATTCTAGATCTTTACTTGGCAGCAACGACTTACCTGCAATTTTAGCAAACCACGATCATATAGTCAATAAAACATCTTAATCATAATAATTAACCAACGTTTATTTGTACACATTACAGCAGTAAAGATGCTATAACATGAGTTGGAAAAAAAAAAAAGAAAAAAAAAAGATGCTATAACATGAGAATCCAAAAGATTAAAGACAAATAAAGGGAACATTGTTTATTACAATAACAAAAAGTTGAAGGTGATTGAGAAGCTTCCGAAACCCTAAGGACATGTGAAATTAATTATGAGTTACTTTTTTCTTTTAATCTTCTTTCTTTTTTGACTCAGTCTTCTGAATTTGTCTCACTAGTCACCACCGCATCTCTCGGTTTTATTACTATCTTTATAGAAAGAAAGATGTGTGGTGGATCCATTTTAAATTTTATTCTAACGTAAAGTTGAGATCGTTATAGACTTATATCTATTATTTAATTAAAAAAGCATTCAAGTTCGATGCCAAGTTCGATGCGTGTACTGAGATACATAACTTGGTACGTAAATTATGTTAAAATAAACTCGAAATTTGTTAGAAAAAAAAGAGAGAACATATGTCTTTCAAAAAAAGGACATTAAGTGACTTTTCTCTCTAGGGTTTAACCTTTCAAAAGATAGTTTCACATTATGTAGTTTATAGAAAATGAATCTTGTAATTCATTATACTAATTACAGTCCAACAGAACATTGATCTTAGCAATATTTCTTGCATATATCACTTAAGATATTAATAACATGGTAGAAAGGAAACTATATAGAGAAAAACCGACTATGATGTTTTATTAATTTGTAGAGTTATCAATTTATAGAGATGCTTTCTAAACCAATAAAATGTCGGAATTACAAAAATATATATTAACTTATCAAAATATTAATTTAAAGAATATTAATTTATCTAGGTTATACTATATTATGTTTTCGCTATGATATATGGATTTGCATCTTATGAAAAAAATAGGTTTTCAATATAAACTCTGTACGGTTCTGAATTTACAAGATAAATTTTGAGTGGTTTTTTATAGAGCTTTGAACTTTGTTTAGTTCGAACTTATTTTATAATTATCTATGAGATACGACATTGATAATTGGAGAAAATTTAACGAGGGAGGAGAGAAACGTACCGGGTAAATCCCAAGGTTCACACTTGTAAAGATCAATCTCAGGAATGATCTCTAACTCGATCGTCCGACCATTAATCTTTCGTTTGAGGTAGTATATGACAAGCTCTTCGTCTGTCGGATGAAACCGGAAACCAGGAGGCATTGAAACAGGAGCCATATCTTCCTTAGAAGTTACAAACACTTTCTAGCTAGAACCAAATGATTGAACAGGCAAGTATAAACATATATATATATATATAGCTTGAGAGAGAGAAAGAAGAGGACGAAGAGAAGAAGAAAGAGTGAGAAAATAAAGAGAGTTATATAAGAAGGAAGAGCCGTAACATAAGGGTTTGAATTTGATCGATCAACGATTGATGGAATTCTAAGAAAGACAAAAAGAGATTGAAATTATATAAAAAAGAAATCAGAAAAAGCATTTAGGGTCGGTTGCCCATTGCAAACCCCACAACATATTTTGCACTTTAACTTTTCTTTTTACTTTATTATTTTTATATATATTTCCGTGTAAATATTATTCTTAGTACCGTTGTTATAATGCTTTTTCTATTTTTTTGTCAAACAAATGCTTTTTCTATATCATGTTCACTATTGGAAAAGCACATTCATACATATATGTATATATTTATATATATATATATATCGATGATTAACCAATGTTGCTCGTAAATATTAAAATATATGTGTGTATATATATATGGACTAAAGAGCTTTCAATGAACACAAAGATTAAGGCACGTTTTACATGAAAACTGTGAAAAATAGTCATTTAGTCACTAAAAATAATATTTTTGACTTTGGAGTTTATTGTAGTTTGAGCTTATTGTAGGATTGTCGAGTTGCTCTTAGTCCAGTGGTTAGAATAATCCAGCTAATGATTTGGTATCAGGGTTCAATTCCTATCTGCTGTATTATGATAGTTTAAAAAAAAATTTAAGGGGTGGATTTTAGGCTATGGATCGAACCTTATCGATCTAATGTTGGCAAAAAAAGAGTTTATTGTAGGATTTTAATATTTTTAGAAATCTAGTTTATCTATGTAGAGGTTATGGTAGTTAGATTAAACATATAATTAGAGCTTTCGCACTAGTTTATATAGATTGATGAGGATATATTTCAAAATTATAAGCTATAATAAATTATTATAGTAATTAAGTTACAACTTTAGGTTTTGTTAAACATAATTTATAAAGTATTTTTTGTTAATATATAAATCTTATATTAATTTTGACCTCCCAAAAAAAAACATAATATTTACATAGGCATAATTTTTTGATAGGGAAATTATTCGAACTCACCAAAGAAAAAGTGAAAATTGGCGGAATGACAAAACCAAAAACACTAGGACAAGATAATACCCATTATAACCCTATTACATAAGTCTGTACCAATATCTTTAAAATATTTTTAAAATATAATTTTATGAGAGAATACTGTGAAACAATATTTATTATGTTTCTTGTATGTTTAAAGAACATAAAGTCATATTGAAACTATTTTACTTTCTTCTTTTATATTTCTTTCACTTTCCAATATCCACATCCGAGCCTTAGATTCTCTATTCCTTATTTTTCAGTTGTTCTTACGTGATTGTTGGTGTGATAAAGAAGACAGAGAGTTCATATCTTTCCGATTTTTGTTGTTGTTTCGCGAGTTTGGGTTTACTGTTTGAGTTCTTCAATCAGTGAAAAGGTAAGTTCACTCATCAAGTCATTTGTCTATCTTTGTTGTTCTTCCACTACAAGAAAACACTAGTTTAACAACGCCATTTTACAACGAATTTGGGATGTCGTAAAATAGGGACGTTTTGTCAACACTTTTACGACGAAATATGAATTCATTGTAAAAGTGTTGTAAATTTACAACGAAAATTTCATTGTAAAAAGGTAGTAGTTTTACGACGAATTTACAACCTATTAACATTTCAGAACAAATTCGTTGTAAACACGTCCCCAATTCGCAATATTTTTACAAATGAATTTATTTACAATGATTTAAAGACGAGTTTAGAAATTTGGTAAACATGTTTTTCTTGACATGAAATTAATTTTTTAACAAATCTAAATTACATCGTAAAAACGTCTCGAAATATAGATTCGCTGTAAAAATGTCTTAATTTTGCAAGTTGTTACGAATACAACGATTTAAAGACAAAATGTGAAATTAGATATTTAGTTACATACGTTGTAAAGTACTCGTATTTGATTAAGGTTGTAAAACCATTGTTAAATTTTTGCCTATATAAGGTGGAGGTCTCTCTTCATAATTCACACAACACAACACAAACCAAAAAAAAAAATGTTTGCAAAAAAAAACGTTTTTGCAAAAAAAAAACCCTTTTTGAAAAAAAAAGCTAGAAAAATGTCTTTCGGTGGTGATATATACGAGCAACGGAAGTGGATGTATATGCATAGAGATGCTACTGGAATCGTGACACAAGAGTTTATGAATGGGGTTGAAATATTAATGTACCAAGCCAGTCAAACCGAAATCACGCTTGAATCGGGTAAGATGTTATGTCCTTGTCGGAAGTACAAAAATACAAAATTTGCTCGAGCAGATACTGTTTGGAATAATCTATTATATAGGGGGTTTACACCACATTATTATTTCTGGTTTCACCATGGGGAAGGTTATAATGCTGATGGAAATGATGAAGCAAGTAGTAGTAATTATAATAATGCTAGAGGTAATGTAGATGAATTGAGTAATTTGCATGATATTGGTAATCAGAATGAGGTTCATGGGGTTGTAGAGCATGATATGATGCATGAGATGGTCACAGATGCATTTCAGGAAACCAATACCGAACCAATAGTTGGTGAGGCACCTAACTTAGATGCAAAAAGATTTTATGACATCTTAGACGCTGCAAACCAGACTATCTACGAGGGATGTAGAGAAGGTCTATCTAAATTGTCTCTGGTAGCTAGGATAATGAACATTAAAATAGATTGTAATTTGTCTCAAATATGCATGAATATGTGGACTAAATTATTCAAAGAGTATTTGCCAGAAGACAATGTGTCTGCTGAATCATATTACGAGATTCAGAAATTGGTGTTTAGTTTTGGTTTGCCTTGTGAGACGATAGATGTTTGCATCGACAATTGTATGAACTATTGGAAACATGATGATCAGTTACAGGAATGTCGATTCTATAAGAAGCCGAGATATAAGCCACAAGGGAGTGGGTGGAAGAAGGTACCGTATCAGCGGATGTGGTACTTACCAAAAACAGACAGGTTCAAGAGATTATACCAGTCTGAAAGGACAGCAACTGCCATAAGATGGCATGCAGAGCATTCACAGACGAATGGCGAGATCAATCATCATTCAGATGCAAAGGCGTGGAATCATTTCAATACGGTACATAAAGATTTTGCTAGAAATATTAGGAATATTTATCTTGCTCTATGCACTGATGGTTTTATTCCGTTTGGAATGTCTAGTAGACAATATTCTTTGTGGCCAGTAATCTTTACACCTTATAACCTTCCTCCGGGGATATGCATGGAAAAAGAATTTATTTTCCTAAGTATTCTAGTTCCCGGTCCCAAGCATCCAAAGTGGTCACTCGACGTATTTCTGCAACCTCTGATTCACGAGCAAAAACAGCTGTGGACTCATGGGGTTCGAGCATATGATTGCTCATCCCAAACAAATTTTACGATGAAGGCGGTGCTTATGTGGACAATAAGTGATTGTGATGTAATTTAGTAATTAGGAAGGAATTTAGTAATTAGGATGGAATTTAGTAATTAGGATGGAATTTAGTAATTATGATGGAATTTAGATTATAGAATGTAATTAAGAATATCTATTATCGTATATTATTAATTAATTAATAAGATTTATCTATGGCTCCCCGTAAGCATACACGATGTGTCCACTACAGCGACATGATTCATGGCACGACTTCGTCGTCGGGCTGTGGTCGAGCATCGACTTCTTCGACGATACCGAGACACAGTCACAGACTGCCCCGTCTCATCCACAGTCAGTACTGGAGCAGCAACCGGATGAGACCGTTGGCCCTCAGCCAGTTCCCGAAGCAATTCATCCAGATCTCATGGTACCACCGGATGCACCCTATGCACAGTATACGGTGGAGGATATTCTCGTGCATGGAAATCGCGCGAGTTTGAAGACATTCTATATCGATCGGCCTACTGGTACTTATTGGTAAGTAAACTATTTAATATTAATTTTATTATTAAATTTAAAAATTTAAAATTTAAATTATTTCAAATTATATTTTAAAAAATTGAGGTTTGGTGTGGATAGCAAAGTGGGACGAAACATTACGGAGTGCATCAAGAGCTTTTTTGTCAAGGCGACCCCTAACTGGACATCGACACCACACTACATTCGTGTAATATGGTTTAAGATTTTCATGGTAATTACAAATTTAAAATTTTAATTATTATTCGTTTTATTTAATTAACTTATATAATTACTAATTAATCCTAAATCCTTTTTTTTTTAAAAGTAACGTTGAAACTGGGATGTCTCCGTCACCGATACCGTTAAGCATGTGTTCAACAAGAAAGCCAAGAAGCGGCTTTGTAACACTGTCTCTGATTGGAAGATAAATTGCGAGGTGAAAGCAGATAACGGCAAACCTAGCTTCATGACAACCGCAGTTTGGGAGGGCTTGAAGAATTTTTGGATAAAGCTCAATTTCGTGAAGAAAGCTGCACATTATTCTGCTTCTTGGAACACGACTGGTCCAGACGGTTTGCCGCTCGCTATGCCTTACACAGCTGGACAAACTCCTTTTGGTGGAGTCGCTCTACAGGTGGTAAGTTGTTTTATTTAAAATTAAAATATTTAGTTCATTTAATTTTTAATTACTTAGATATTTAACTAAATTTTACAATTTTTAGACTGAAGAGTTAGGACATGTTCCTTCTCTTCCGGATTTGTTCCATAAGACTCATCAGAACAAGTCCGGAGTTTTCGTCGACGCTAGATCGGAGAGGCTATACAACAAGGTTACAGCTGCTGTTCAGGAGCGTCAGACTCAGCTTTCCCAAGAAACCTCTGATGGTACTCCTGTGGAATTGACCACTTCACAAGTTGACTCGATTTATAAACATGTAATTAGTTAATAAAAATTATTAAGTTTTTGATTTCAATGTTGAATTATTTATAGGTAATATAATTAATACTAACATGTTCACCGTTTTTACTAGATTGCTCCAAAGAAAAAAAGAAGGATTCTTGGAGTAGGATCCGCGCAAGATGTCCCAAGAGTCACTTCTTCTTGGATAGGGGAGAGCTCTCTCCATTCTCAGTTGACAACTTCACAAAATAAAGTAGAGGGGCTAGAGCGATCAACAGCTGAGTTTAAACAATCGACGGCTCAAAATTTTGCAGCAATGGAGTTGATGTTCGATATTTTGGTTGCGGGAAATCCCCACCAGATGGAGGCATTGGAGTGTAGACGTCAGGCCCTCGGGATCAGGACTTCAACTCAGAGAGATGTCGATTTAAACTAAAGAGTAACTGTGGAACAAGAAGTCCATAGTGCGGATTTGTTTAACGAAATTTTACAATAAATATTTGTATTTTTATTGTTTTTGTAAAAAAATTTAAAATATTTTATCATTATTATAAAATCAAAATTTAAATTTAAAAAAATTTCTAAATTTTAAATTAAATCATAAAATATTTTTTAATTTTATTTAAAAAAAATTTTCAGTTTCGTCCCTAATTTAACATAAATTACCGTCTCTAATTCGTTGTAAATCATGTTGTCCTTAATTCACTGTAAAATAATTTGTCCCTAATTCGTCCCTAATATTGGAGTTGTAAATTGGTCGTAAAATAAAGTATCTATATTTCGTCCCTAAAATTAGCGTCGTAACTTCGTTTTAAAATTAACGACGTTACTTCATCGTTAATTTTATGACGTATTAACGTCGTTTATTTTACGACGAAGTTACAACGCTTGTATTTTCTCGCAAAATTTACAACGCTTTTACAACGCATATTTCACGACGAATTTACAACGAAAACTTTCTCTTGCAATTTTGGTAACGAATTTACGACGCAAATCCTGTTACGACGAATAGTATACAACGAAACTCATTTTGTCCCTAATTCATTGTAAAACCTATTAACAATGAATTAGGGACAATTTTGGGCGTTTTAAAACCTATATATTCTTGTAGTATTCAAAATATGTAAGATACGGTGTTTAATATTACATAATCTGTAAGGTTCCATTTTTAATATCGTCTTGCTCTTGTTTTTCTAATTTTTTCCAGATTTTCTGTCAATAGAAACTCGATTTAGTGTAATTGGAGTTCCGATAAAGCTTGATTTTTTGTTACCAATGATCTTCTAGATTCTAGACTCTTGCGTTAAAATATTTTTGTAAAACCCTTGGTTTTTTGGGTTGCATGTTAGAAGTAAGAAAACTTAGCAGTGCGATTGACGGTTCACGATTGTCCTACGAATTTCAGATCTATACTTAAATGCTCCAAGTAGTAGTAGTTTGATATTTGGTATTTTGTGAAGATTAAGGAAATTCTAATTTTCATTTAGAAATCAATGTTTGTATGTGTAAGTTCTAAGTTTGCCCTATATAATGGAATATATTTGTGTTAAGTTTTGTGTTAAGTTATAAGTTAAACTAGTTGTTAAGTTCGTTTTCATAAAAGGTTAGCTCGTTACCTATACAATTTCTTGCAATATGTTTATAGGTATCACCGTTAATTCTCCATTAATTATATCATACATATTAACTAAATCTCTTTGTATTCATCTTCTAAACCCCTTCTTATTCATCCTATTTCTCCCCATTATTTCTACATATCCAACATATTAACTAAACCCCTCTCATTCATCTTATCTCTCCCCACTCGTTCTATATATTCAATTACGTGTACAAACAAAAAGTTATCACTTTATTTTTATACGACCTATTCACCCTATTTTTATTCATTTTTCATGCAGGTCAATCAGTTTTGTCGATGGTGTTTCCCTTACTTACAAGGATGTTGTAGACATGATTGAGAGGAAGTTATCTTCTTCTTACTCAATTTGCATGCTCATGGTGGCACGGAAGAGTGCATCACTCTTGACTTTGAGACTATGGAGAATAATGCTAAGAAGCTTAATTATTATGGCGATAAATAAAGTTTGATGATTCCTCTTAATTTACTAGATTTGACCCTATTTAGGGAAGTTATCTATTAGTTATGGACAATTTTGTACTTGTCTTGTTTATGAAGTTGCTAACGTTTCCTAAAATTTGTTTTGATTGTAAACGTATTTGCTTTTAGTTTGGTTTTGTAGTTATGATTTAATTACAAATCTTTTATATTCAAGACAACTTTTGGACATAATACATATTGGAATCCATAATAACATGAGAAAATTAGTAAGGATTCCAATTGCCTAATACATAAAAAATCAGAGTTCTTCACTGTGCCAATGACATTTCCTACCTCTGTGCCATCCAACATATATGAGTAAAATAATATATGTTAACTTTCATTTTATATGTAACATATACGTAGACATTTGACACGTTAAAACTTTCATTACCTTCGTCTCATTCACATGTTTTGACACAAAGATATAACCGCCTAATCTGTAGAATGTCAGTAAACATCATGTCTCTGCCACCTTGTATTTTCCCTCAATTTTGCTCATTCACTATTTAGGATAAGATTTATAGGGGTATTGTCATAAAGGAAAGTCAGATTGCAAATTTAAGTTCTGCAATTATCATTTCTCCAATTCCACATTTATCTATTGTTATATGGCAAATTCACCCTTTGATAAGCCATGAACTTTGCAAGCTAATCAATATGTTTTCTTATTAAGAGTTAAGGAGATCTGATGGAGTGAAAAATTAGTGAAGAAGGGATACCATCATGAAATAGCTAGCCAATCTTATAGAGAGGACACCATCTTCAGGATCTTCGACACTGTCAATAGCACATTCAACACTTGAGATCTCGATAAATAGTAGGGATACCATCGTCCATAGAACCTCTTCAAACTCTGAATGCAACGGGGATAAATAGCAAAAATCTTTTCTCGCTCCCATGTTTGCTTTGCCAATAGTATCTGAAAAACAATACCAATTAATCCCAGAGAAATACTCTGAGTCCTTCCAAGATCCATCGATAAAGCAACGATATCAAACTTCAAATATTTCAAAATATTCTAAAAACACACAAGTTATCTTGAAGGAAATTTCTCAAAACTCTCTCTCATAATACTTTTTTAAAAAAACTTATACCAAAATATTGTAAATATTAAAAAATGACTTTTTTGACAACAATGATCCATTTGCAACAATCAAGAGAATTTTTGAGAAAAAAATAACTTTTGAAATCTCACTGTTCAAAATAAATAAGTTTATATTTTGAAAAAATTTGGGAAATAACATGATTAGTATCCTTCAAACACTTTTATCTTGATAAAGAAGATACTTAACCAGCATATTGCACATTCAAATTCAATTCCAATTTAATTCACAAGATCGTAAATATGATCTTAAAGATAACTTCAATTTTCAAAAAGATCTTTGAAATATCTCTTCTTATGATTGTCTTTTCAACTAGTGGGACTATTTCTAGGCCTGTTATAACATTTTTTATTCAATCTTCCAAACGCAAACACATTTGACTGATCTTCTTTGACACAACTTGTAACCTATCCAAATTCCATATTGGTTCATACCATGGTGAAATAATATTGGTTCTGTAACCGAAATATACAAACCTCAAATACAAAATTCTTTCCAAATCTTCAAAACAAGTTTAGGATGGAAATTTTTTTTCACCATTAGCCTATTTTCATTCTAAATTTCATTTTCTTTGGGTTTTCTCTTAGACTTTTAAAATTTTTTCTAATTCGATTACCATCATTAGAAAGAAATTCCGAATCAAATGGTGAGATCAGTTCAAAATTCTAGCCAACTTCTATCCATCCAAAATAAGTGATTAGATAAAGCTCCTAACTTCAAAACCTTTGATACAACCATCTCAACTACACTAAATTTCAAATTAATCCCCTTGGAAAAAAACCAATTTTTTGCCTAAAGATTAAAAATGTTGACATTACTCCAAAATCAAAAAAGAATCAAAATCATATATTTACAATTCCTTCATTCCATATCATACAAAAAATATGAACATCTAAAAGCGAATGCAAGTCTAATATGCCTCATATAAACGAAGTATTGAGCGTGGAGTTTAACATACATACAGTGGCAGATCTAGAACTATTTTCAGTATAGGACACATTGTATAACATAAATTTAACTAAAACAATATATTATAAAATAAAATTAAGTTTATGATAAAAAAAATGGTAAAGAATATCTTATGCTCCTCCATAGTTTGGAATCTTCTCATTGTTGCCATATTTGTCACTTTATTAAACAATTCTTTTTCAACAAAACAAACTAGAAAATGTTTAAATTTTTATCACCTACTCGGTTCCGTAAGTTTGTTTTCACAATATTCATTGTGAGAAACATCTTTCAACAGTAGTAGTGGCTATTGGCAAAATCAAAACTAACTTCAAAAGCGATAAACCTGAGGATGTAAAAAAAAATTCTTTGTCTCCATCATAACACGTGCAAGGTCTCCTAGACTCTTCAAATCAGCAAATTGTTTATCAACCTGAATATTATCGATGTAGATACCAAATTGATGCTCAAGAGACATTCGCTCGACAAAACTAAAAGCTTTTGGATAAAACTAAGATAACCTCATAATTTTTAACTAATCAAACCCTTGAAATGAATCAATAAGGTTCAAAGAAGCAACACAACTAAGTAATTCAGTGTTTACCTCATTAAAATGATTATTAAACTCATGAATCTACATATCCAATACACTGTAAAAGCATTCCATTTGATAGTGATGCAAGTTGGTAATGTTGCTTCTTTTTTTTGGCTTCCTTGGGTCAATAAATTCCTCTTCCATAATAACCAACTCAATGTCATGATTCTCACAAAAGGAAGAAAATTTATCCAGCAAAGAATCCCATCCATTATCCCTAGCTTTCATAAATGCTTCTTGGTGGAACTCACAAGTGACATAGCATTTAAAATGTCTTGGTCTTTTCTTTGCAGAGCCATTGATAAATTGTTCGTGAATCCAAGAAGAAGTCAAATGTGTTAAAGTACTTGAAAAGACCATTACCTTGTCGCCTTTTGGTACTATCAGTCCCATCACTTTTGATATACTCAAGCACTTTAATGATAGAAGAAAATAAATCAACTAATTAAGCAATGATTTGTAGTGAGAATCCCAACAAGTATTGACAAGTCTCATCAATACAACCTCTTGACTCAATCATTTTCTTGTCTTGATTTCACCTCGACTAATTCATTCCTCAACTCTTTTCATGTGCTCTTCTCGAATCATATCTTTTCTCTTACAAAAACCTCCAACCACATTTAACCAGACGAAAACCATCTTAAAGAAATCCCCAAACTCAAATTGTTTATAGCAACTGCCACAACAACTAGCTGAAGCTGATGAGCAAAACAGTGGATATAATATGCAGAACTATTTTCTCTTAAAAACATAGATCTCAATCCATTGAACTCAGCCTATATTTTACTTGCTCCATCATAGCCTTATCCTCTTAACTTCTTCATACTTAATCCATGTTTAGCAAACAATGAATCCAAGCTACATTTGAGTGATGCAGAAGATGTTTCTACAACATGAATTAGACCAATAAATCGTTCTTTGACTATTCCATCTTTATCAACAAAGCGAAAACCACAGTCATTTGCTCTTTATCAAAAACATATGCATATTCGTCCACCAAAAAGCAAAATACATCATGGTTAACTTCTTAAATAATAGATTCAATAACTTCATATGCAAAGCAATGTACTATATCGTTTTTGAATTTTAAGATACACCATTTGATTTTTGGAGCACTCTCCAACATAACCTTACTTATAAGCGCTCATTTTGTCCTGCAGTATACTTCACAAGCTCTAAGAAATTTTCCCTAATAGATGATTCCACTAATTCATCGTGACCTCTAAAAGGTAATTCTTGTCGTAGTAAATATCTACAACAATCAATTGAAGCATTCAGTTTCATCTATATTCATTTTTCATCGCCTTATCTTGCTTATAAAAATCATGAACAATAGATTGACCTTGGTTCATCAAAGAATCAGCCCTTTTCAAAGCATTATTGTGAAAACTATTCACCAATCCTACATGATCACGTAATCTCTCTAGACTTTTCCAAGTATCTAAATCATTTGTGACAAATGCCTCACTTCCACATGTATTTTCTGTGTAGTATCTAAACATGTAGCAAACCAAACAATAAGCTTTGTCTTTTTTCATATTGTATTCTAACCAACTACCATAGAGATCAAACAAATCTGGATTAAATCGCCTTAAATTTTTTTCTAATTGTGTTTTAGGAAAATCATGACCTCGAGGTTGACAAGGACCTCTAGTAAGATATTTGCTTCTTTCCAAAATCTCTTTCATTAGGATGATATTCAAATATTCTTATCCTATCTGTAGGATCCCAAGGCAAATTTTCTGAATCGTTTTCAGAAGTTGTTTCAAATTTTCTTTTGAAATTCCTATCAATTGGTACTTAAAAACCATAACTAATTAGCATATCAGAACGTATAATCAAGAGAACTCAATTCTGAATTTAGTATAAAAGTTTTGAAACCAAAGCTTATGTTTATTGTTATTGTACAAACATTTTAATATACAAAATAATACTAAAAAAAGAAACGATTGAGTAATCGTCTTCAACAAAAAGAATAAACGATTATAAAGTTACATCATGCTTTGACTAGAAGAAAAAAACATTAAACGACTAATTGTAAAAAATGTAACTATCTTAATTGTATATTTTTAGCAACATTGTAATATAAACTATAGTAAAAGTTACTTACAATACTAAGTGTTGATAGCTCAACTGACTGACTTATGTACCACTGGTATGAGTATAAGATTAGGGGTTCAATCTTCACTCTGAAAAGGGGATTTAACATGGACAACTCCGGTCCCAAAAAGATATATGGCCGAAGGCCATAATCTCTTGGTACCAAAAAAAAAAATTTACCTACAGTTGACATTGATCTCTGAAAAAAAACGAAAGGAATTTTTTTAATTGAAGAACCTTCAGAGGTCAACGACTGATGGCTGGTCTTTGCCACTTAGGTTTTGTGTGCCTTTTGTTAACTTGTTTTCCTTAAAAATTGGGTTGGAGCATCTTTTTATTTTAATTAGTGGGCTTGAGAGTTATATCTTAACAAATTTCTTATTCTGGTCCGATATATGTAATGAATCTGGCATGATATGTGTTTGTTTAAAGAGAAGGTAAGACAAAATATAATATATATAAAAAATTTAAAGAAAAGGGAGTATGGGGCATGTGCCCTACCCCACCATTGACTACATCTACAACTACATACATACCTGCATATATAAATATACATATATACATAAACAAGAAAGATGAAAAAAAACAAAAAAAAAAAACCTAAATAATAAATATCATTTTGCTACCACAAAAATTTATTGCAATTCTGTTACAAACAGGGGCGGACGTACGTTAGGCCACGATGAGGCACATACCCCGTAGTGTTTTTAAAATTTGTTAATCATCTATTATAACGTAATTATATGTTGGCTTAGTTAGTTGTTGTCTTGTTGACAGATTCTTAAGTAACTAGTTGAACGCTCACTATTCTTATTTTATTTCCTTTTTTTACTACTTTTTCTGGCTTTTCCACATTTATTTTCCTTATTTACATGTAGTCTTGACAAAAAAAAACCTAAATTTTGTCATATTCCATGACTTCTTTTATTTCATCTTTCTAATTTTATATATTTTTCTTTGGTTCGGTTATAATTATAATGTCTTTTTTTTTTAACTTTTAGTTATGATGTTTGAAATATTTTTATAAAACAGAAAAAATAATCGACAATTTAGTTGTCAAAATATGATAATTAAAATTGATATTTACGGTGTACTATTGAATAATATGATACATGCTATATATAACATAAAAAATATTTTTTTTATGATTATTGTTATTATTATGTGTCCTATATAAATATTTGTTTTGAATCCGCCACTGGTTATAAGTTATAAGATCAACATAATCCAAAAAAATCATCTAACGACAACGTCTAATTAATTTTTGAGTAAAGACGAAAAATATAGATTAATATCATCAATCAATCTAATAAGTGTTCAAGACAAGAAGAATCTCACCATTTCAAAGGTGGAAAACAAGATTTCATTATTTACTTTAGTGTACAACATTTTATTAGCAAGCTTTTGGAGTCTTGCCAAAAAAAAGAAAACTTATAATTTCAAAATGGAATGCATTCCACTTATGGCATAGTAAACATCTGAGTAGAGGTTTCTATAAAAATATTTATCTTTAAATATTCCAAAGAATACCTTTGTTATTTTGTTTTTTTGTCAATAGTACTAATTAGATCAATAAAATTTGATCAATAGTTTAAATTAGGATTGTCAAACGGCCAAAAGCCCGCGGGTCTGACCCGATAAGGCCTATTTGGACGCAGGCTTGGACACTCAAGTACATGTCCATATAATAGCGGGTCTAGCAGGTCGACCCGGTGTGGACAACGGACCATGTGGACAGAACCCGTGACGGGTTTGCGGGTTATCCGCAAAATCAAAACTCCGATACTCATCTTCGATTTTTCTGACCTAGAAAACTGGAAGCACGAAACTTCGATTACACCTTTGGTACTTCGCTGGAAAAAAGATGAATGGAAGAAAGCTATGCTCTCAAACCAATCAAGAGAAGAACATCAAGCTTTACCGATTAGGTTAATCTTTAAAAATTGATTATCTTGTTTGCTAGTTTTGAAATATTGTTTGTTTCTAAACAGGTTAAAAGCTAGAAATTCCTTCAGGTTTAAATTGTTTGGAACTAACATGTTCTCTGTTTGTGTCTTGCATAATCTAATCGTGAGACAACCTGTATAAATTCCTTCTCCATAGATCTGAGCAAAGAAGAAGAGAATAACGAAAATGAGGAAAGTGAAGAGGAGAACAAAGAAGATAAGGACAGAAACAACATCACTGTTAAGGAGATAGTGCGAGGAGAGCATCAAAGACAAAAGTCAAAACTAGCTTAAGAGAATATTCTAATTTAGATTCATAGAAATATTGCTCAAGAACAAAAGCTTCATTTTCACCAAGTCAAAGCCAACTTGTGACATTATCTATTAAACGTTATTCTCTTAGAAGCAAAACACTGGTTAGTCTCGAGATTGTTTACTTAACAGGTTTTTTGAGATGTGTTATGGCTAAGCATTTGTGTNTACTTAACAGGTTTTTTGAGATGTGTTATGGCTAAGCATTTGTGTTAGATAATATCTTTTGTGCAGAGACTTTCATGTGGGTGAATTGCATCTATAAGCCATGGAAAATAACTAGACAGATTAAAGCGGTAGTGAATCTAATGCAAGGATGTAAACGCAAAGAATGAGACTAGGAAGAGACTGTAAAGGATAGTGTGAAGTTTATGCTGTAAAAATAGGTGAGTCCTTTGTGTTGAAACCCATTTGGAAGAAAGTTGCAGATCATGTGCTTATGTTCTGCACCAATCAAAGTCTATTTGAGACTGTTGTTCTAACTTGTAAGTTCGGTTTACTATGCTCTAATTTCTTTTACTAGCAAACTAAACGGAAAAAGACATTAAGATTAGTAGTTAACGTAAGTTGCAAGGTTTTGAGGCAAGTTATAAGCTTATTATGCTTCATATGTCTTTTCCATTATGTTCTTTGCATTGTTTCAGTTCTGTTTTCTTTAGATTTTATAATGCTATTGTTTATGGACTAAGTCTAAGATTGCTTCTTCGTAAAACAAAAAAAAGGATTGCTTCTTCCTTTCTTTGTGTTTTTTGTATATAGTTTTATTTAAAGTTTGTCTATGTATTTTGGTTAAATAAAATAAGATTGGATTTTAAACCCAAAAATTATCAGAGAATGTAATATTAAACGAACAAAACTACAAAACAAACCTTAATGACCATTGTTAATCGAGAGAAAGAATTGAAAGAAAGAAAGTTATATTCATATGATACGTCTTCTTATAGGAATAGAAGAAGAGTCAGTAAACAGACTCGTTTACATGCAGAACAATAGAATTATAATAAACCAGTCTAAACCAATGTAAACCAATATAATTGCACTAATTCAGTAAAATCGTATATAATTCAGTAAAATCCTTCCACAAAAGTGATCTGTAGCTCAGTGGATTCAACGCCTACTTGTGCCGAAGTCCTAGGTTCGATTCTATATATTGGTTAAAATTTTAAAAATGCTTAGCAATGGCCCGCGGGTCGGCCCGCTTATCCACTATCCATAGTGGACTGGCCATGGACATTTATATTTAATCCGCGGTTTTAGCGGGTTAACCCGCTGCGGTCCAACAAAAAAGAATAGTTCTGTGGACTTAGGTCTGTTGGACGCGGGCTAGCCCATATTACATGTCTAGCTTAAATGTTCCAACTGGAACGGGTGGATTCAAACTCAACTCGATTATCAACTTCTTAGCCTTATGAATTATCCGGTTACTTTTTTATATTTTGTTTAAATTATGTGGCTGCACCAAAAATCTATCAATTTTTAACGAATTAAATATTTGGTCATAAACTAATCAAAATACAAAAATATTGTGATCATTTTTTGATGATTAATATATACATTACTAGATAACTACTCAACTTTGACCATGATTACAATAAAAAATAGTCAAAAAATAGTTTTTTGATTAATTTTTCTATCAAAATTGAAAGGTCAAAGATCATTGATTGAAAATTTCTTTTCGTCAAAAATTAATTAAAACAACCATTTTTTATTTATAAGTATCAAATCTATTTTATTTATAATTATGTTTTTTTTTTATTTTTTTTATTGGTATCATATATATATATATATATATCCTAATCTCAATCTAACCAAATTTACATAATTAATTATTTTCAATTACTAACTAAACTTTTAATATATAATATTTTAAAAAATTGATTAATTTTTTTTGTATATTCCATAAAAATAATTAAATAGTGTGATGTATTTAATAGAATACTTTGTTATTGGAATATTATTGTAACTAGGATTCATTTCTTCTTGTATACACAGAACCAAAATAGCTTTGTCCATTTTATGATGGAAATACCATTTCGTTCTGTTTTCATCCTAAAATTCCTGGTTCTTATAGAAATGGGAAAGTACAATTTTCCGTTCGAGCCTAATAATAAAATTTAAACGGGAAAAGAAAAAGGTCATAAATGAATTCGGGAAATCCATTAAGTTCCCATTGGATATTTATTCATATCCAAAAAAATAAATATGTTTCAATTATTTAGGTGGTGCATTGTCCAATTAAAACTTAAGAAATTTGTATATAAATCTTGATTATTAATCATACATTTACTATTATTTTAGCAAAAAGTATTGTGTAATTAGCCATTCAATTACAAATCAACATTGTAGTTTTTGATATGTTACAAACTGGTAATCTCTTCTATATCGTTTTAAAAAAAAAATCTATTGACTATATAATAGATCAAAATAGTTTGAATTTTCCAATTTTCCAGAATTATTTCCCAAACCCATACGGGTAATTTCCCGATATAGAAACACATTGGATCTAGTTTGAGAAGTAAATTTTGAATACCATATTCCCCCTACGATCCTGATATCCAAAATACCCGTCCCAGTTTTTCATGGGAATCTATTGGGAAGTCTATTTAATTTTCTGAATTCTTCCCTCTCCTGTAAATTTCCATCCGGTTTCCCAATATGGACAGGGCTAACCAAAATTTCCACACTTCCAAGATTTGAGTATTGAGAAAATTTTATGAGATAGAATTAATCATTAACAAACATAAAAATGAAATCAAATACATTCAAGAAATTAAACTCAGAGTTAGTTCATATTTCAGCATGGTACTTGTTATATACCAAATTCTGCTTCTCTTCCCACCATCTTTGTGCTTCTTTCTCTGTAAATCTCTTTCGACTGCTTCCAAAAAGACACAAATCACATGAATACTTAAACATATTCAAACCTATCATAAACTGGAACCAAACCACACTTAATTTCTTACCTAAATCGAACTCGCTTAAGCGTCTTCTGACCACAAGACAAGGTTGTGAAAGTTATATATACACCGGGCTCATATTGCTCCACTTGTTCTGCTGTCAAGTCTTGTGTTCCGTTTTGAAGGTGTCCTGTTTTTGTTATGGCAGGCGATGCATCTACCAATAGTCTTATGTTGCTGTCACAGCTTGAGGATTTTGAGACACATTTCTCTACAAGTTGTTTGTTTTCGGATTGAGAACGAGTTGTGGTGATTGGTGACAGATATGGAATGGACATTGAATCGTCGAAGATTGGTGAGACTTGAGAAGGATGGCACACAATGCCGGTCTTCGGATTACTTGGTTTCTCCTTATTTGATTGAAGCTACAAACCAAAGTTAAGGTCATGTAATGAATCAAAAAAGAGATAAAATAAAGTGTATGCATCTTTCTTTACCTTTGATGCTAAGGCTTTAATTATTTCTTTAGCTGCTTTGGACTTCTCAGCTTCTTCTTTAGCAATTTCCCATGTTTTGTCAAGCTCTTGTTGGCATTGTTTGATCTTTTCATTGCCAAGTTCACACTTCCTCTGGAGATCTCTTATCTGCATTTCCATAAAAATGGAACCCTTATTGTCTGTGTGTGTATTAAGTTGCTATTGTTACCAGTAAGAAAACAGAAGTTACTTTACCTCAGCTTTGAGCCTTTCCGTTTCTTCGAGTAAGATCTTGTTTGGCTCAGACGAGGTTGAAGTCTTTGTAGAAGATTGTCGTCTCGACGAAGCTGATAGATTCATAGAAGAACTTGCGGAAATATTATCGAAATAAAACAGAGAAGGAATAGAGATTTGACCCCATCGATTAGACGATAGACTTGTTTGTGGAAGATTCTGCATCTGATTCTCTGATTCACTTTCTGTCCAATCCTCTGATACTCTACGTCCAATCATCTGCATCTTTGGACTATGACTCTCCATCTTAGCATTCTTTGAAAACTCCGCTATACTCCATAGATGATCAAAACAAGAATCGCAAACTCGAGAAAGCTTGGTTTTGTTCGGTGCCAACGAAGCATTAACCGCTTTCTTGCTACTACATGCGTTACAGAACAAGAGACCACAGTTGTAACAGTTGTGTTTTTTTCTTGTGAATCCAAAAGCTGATTTGCAAGAATTGCAAGCTGTTTGATCAGTCAAAGAGATCTCTTTGTGCAAACAAATTGCAGCAGTCAAATTCAACCCACAAGCTATACTTTCTACCAACCTATCACTTAAAGACTCAACAAGAGCCGGCGAATTTCTATCTCTAACATCACCTAATCCGAGTTGTCCATTCGTACCTTTGCCCCAAGTATAAACATTTCCAAATGAAGTTAGTACTGCTACATGATGTGAACCTGAAGCTATGTCCTTAACAAATTGCCGTGTTAGGTTTCCTAAAACCACATTTACCGACTTATCCTTTGCTCGTGGACACCCGAGCTGCCCGTTGATCGAGCTTCCCATTGTATAAACAGTTCCTGAAATGCTGAGTGCAATGGTTAAAGTCCATCCACAAGAAACCTTAACGAAATCATGATCAACAAGCTCGGAAACACAAGTTGGCACAAGCTTTTTCTTGCTATCCGCATGCCCTAACCGTCCTTTATCGCCATCTCCCCAAGTAAACAGCTTTCCACAACTCTTTGCATTGTAAAATTTCCGGTCCGTTGTGGTTTCCACTATTGCAGCCGTGTGCCACGGTCCACAAGAGACGGATACTACCTTCATTCTTCTCAATGACTCAACTTCTTTCGGTTTTGTAACACTCTCTAAGCTCCCATGTCCAAGAACTCCAAAGGTTCCACTACCATAAGTGAAAAGCTGACCAGAACTAGTCACAATTGCTGTGTGCCATGCCCCACAAGCGACACTACAAACACTAAGAGATCCACCAAATACATCTGATATTTTCCTAGTCAAGAATTGGCTACCTGATTGTTCAATGGTTCCACCATCGATTCCCCATAGATACAGCTCACCAAATTCAGTAACAGCACATGTTTGATGATCACTACAAGCCACTGATCGAACCGCAACATCCTCGAGTGATTCAACGCGTTTTGGATAGTCAATGTCGATGTTAACTTTAAGTCCAAGCTTCCCGCTGGTTCCATCGCCCCAACAAAACACTTCACCTTGTCTTGTAACCAACGCAGCGTGTTTTGCGCCTAATGATATACTTTGTACATCAAACATTGTGGCTGATTCTAAAAGCTTAGGAGATAACGCATCGCTCTGATTCTTTGATCCATCAATAAGACCTGTTATAGCTCCCCATATCATTATATCCTTAAGGACATTAGGTCTCGTGATCGGTTGGTTTAAACGAGGAGGAAGAGAAGTAACAAATCTCTGTGATGAATGCTTGCTAAGATCTGAACCTGTACGGTCACAATCCGAGTTCCTGGGATTATAATCTGTTTCAAGGTAAGAAGTAACTGGACCAAAACCTTCCGATGCAGCTAAACTGTCCGAAGAACATGACAATCCGTTCGATAAACACCGCTCCTCAAGTAACGTAGATGGACTTGCACATAAACTGCGTATCTTCAAGACCATAGCAACATACATCAAAATATGGAAAACAATCTATAATTTCATTAAACAATTAACAAAGCAAGGATGAGTCTTCTAGTTACCTGAGTGAAGTCAGGAGTCTCTTCAAGTAGTCCAAGATTTTGTTTCCTGCGGATAAAACCGGCAGGACTATTGATACAACTTTGAGCTCCTCTGCTAGTCCGATTCGCAGAGGTCCTTATGTTATGATGCTTCGTTATCACAGCTCTAAGCCCTTTAAACCAAGAGTCTGCTTGTGCTTTATCTTTGCATATCTACAAGATCAACAAAACAATTTATCAAAATTCCTGATCTTAAAATCTGAGTTTCTTAACATAATAACCAAAACTTACGAGATCAAGAGTGTATTCTCCATTTGCATAGATGAGTGAAAAGGATTGTTCCTTTCGATCAGGTTGAGCTTGTTTCTGAAAATTTGGCTAAAAACAAGAATAAAAACAATTTATCATCAGCTTCAGATTGTAAACTATAGTAAACAAAGTTTTATCTACGTACCGTGATTTGTCCTCGAACAATCGTTATAACTGAACTCAATCTCAATTGTCTCTCCTCTTGTCCTGAATACCAGATAAGGTGCTTCTCATCCTTAAAAGACCAAAAGAACATAACTTTACTAAACCCTTTAAGGCTAAATGATTTTGTATATAGCATTTGGAGAGATGGATGAAAAAGAATTTACCATTGAGAGTTTGAATGGACAGAATTTTGGGTTTCCTCTTCTCCGACATTTCAGAAGCTGTGCACCTTTCTTCAAAGCCAAGATTGCCTGAAAAGAAACAAAAATGATCAGTTTATTCATATCAAAACCCAGAAAGATCTTGAATTCTGAGGTGGTCTTTACAGATCTCTAAACAGTCGAAATTTAATAAAACAAAGTTATGAGATCCTGACTACTGATTCTAATGAAAACTTAGATTTATTTGGGTAAAAGAACAATAACAACAATGTTTGAAGACAAGAAGTTGTAATGAAATGAACACAGAGTATGAACAGTAATCTCTGTCGAACTAAAACTGGAAAAATTCAAACAAATGCAACAATTTATATTCGATTTCCATAACCAAAACAGAGTGGAGAACAAGAAACAGTGAGGAAAGAAGATTCAATGAAGAAAAATGAAAGGTAAAGCAGAGTGGAAACAAAATTGAGTAACATTAATCAAAACCTGTTCATCAGTTCTATCACGAGGCACTGTAGCTGAGATTTGCTGTTCACCCATAACTCTCTCAGAGAGGAAGAAGAAGAAGGAGAAGAAAAAGAAGAAGAGAAGAAGATTGGTGTATAAATAATTTGTTTGGAATTTGGATGAATATGAAACTAATTTGTGTACTCTCTCAGCTCATAAAAATCGTAATCTTTTTTAAGCTAGCAACTGTAGTATTATAATCACAATTCAATATTTTTGTTTCCTTAAATAAACGAAAATTCAAGATTCTCCCAACCTTTATGCCACCGAATTTGCTATAAAAAAAAAAATCTCTGAAAACATTATGTTTTTGATATTTTATCAAAGAAATTAAATTCAAAGACAATTAATTTGACTGTTCGAAAAGATATTGCAAGTTATGTCGAACCAGAATATATCACGGCTTTACATTTGCAAAAATAGGATTCATTTCACATACCACATTTTAAAGTTTCCAATTAGTCAAGCAAATTATATTCATAACAATAAAATCGACTTTATTAGATGAATGTAATCTAAATTGTTTACTTTGTCACGGAAATTAAAAAGTATAATTCCATTGAACAAAATACTTAGTCTTGTCATTAGGATAGACCTAGGTGTTCGGATATTTTGTTCGGTTTCATATAAAAATGATCGGTTTTTGTATAAGTACCAAAATGATTTAGTTTGGTATTAATTCTGTTCAGTTATTAAATTTTATAACTGTAGATATTTGAAACTTTCTAATAACACTTAATAATTTTAAATCTAAAATACTAAAATATATATATATATATATAATATAAGAAGAATTGTAAGAAATATCATTTTTAATATATTCTTTTTCAAAAAATACTCATTGATACTTATTTCTTTTTTCCAATATAGTAGGTTTTAGAAAAGGGAGATGTCAAAAATGATATTTTTAAAATGGGAGATGTCAATATATATATATATATTGATACAGTTTAAAACACACTCCAAATACAAAAGAAATGATCTAAACATTATTCCCACTCTAGACCAAACTAGATACTCGAATTTTGAAGTCTATCACTGTACATGTATATGGTAGTGGATTCATCGGATTGGATATCCAATCGAATATCATTTCATTTCTCAATATCAATGAGGTGAAATCATCAAATAACCCAACCAAATTGATATTTTGAATCTGTTCGGTTCGAATTTTGGTAAAAAAATGCAGTGATTTTGGTTGATTTAAAAAATGGTTGTAGAATTATTAAACTGAGTACTAATAAAACGAAAAGTTATTTACAGTCACTTGGTTCTAACCATTTTACAAATAATTTACAACAAGTGTATGCAAAAATTGGACTATGGCATTGTAATTTGATACTAGTTGATTAGATATGTACCTCTGCACAACACCCAACTTTTGCGGATTTGATAATTGGAAACTGAAATATTTTGTTTGGAGTGTATAATTACTTAAATAGTGAGTCATTAGTTAAATACTGTACAACTCAAACTAATTTTAACTCATTAAGAAAAATAATTGCACGTGTGCACAATACCGCATAAATTACTTTTTTCCTTAATTATTACTCTTTTTGTTCCGCAATTATTCGTTACTTTTTCTTTTTAAAATCTCCGCAATTATTAGTTTCTTACGGTTGCCTCTCTAATTTCTTTTGTCTGTTTCTTCATTTTTTGTTTTTTCACTTTTTGTTATTTTTCTAATGGACAACTGGCATGAAGACAAGAGTACGACACAAACCCAACATTGTCAAACTCTTTTGTAAGAAACCAAGCAAACACATACAAACTCAACGTATATTGTATGTGTTAGATTTTTGCAATACAAAAGGTTGTATCTTTATGTGGGCCAAAATCTTCGACTAAATATGAAATCATTTGACGTAATCATGACTTCAGCTACTGTCAGAAAGAAAAATCTGTATTTCGGATGTTTTCAAGAGCGGAAATATTCTTTTAAATGCATGCATGATTTCTTTTTCGTGTAATGTTTTTTTTTTATTCTTTTTTTTTTTGATAAAGGGCATTTTTTTGATAATTCTTTTCGTGTAATGTTTATGCATGATTTTATGTTGGAATTAATTTTGTTTTGATTTTGGACAAAGAATGCTATTTGTGACATTATTATTAGATATGACATATATAACGTACCTATCATAGTTATCAAAATATACTTTTGCACAGTATATACTAAAACCACACTACAATTATTTTTATTAATTAATGAGATACAATTGATCGGTGTTGCTTCTATTATTATATTAACTAGTTGACAAAAAAAAGTTACCATTGATAAAAATATATCTCATTGATGAAATAAACTAATAAATATTAATAAACAATTACATATATAACAATCTACCCCACTAAAGAAATCAAATCATAAACCAATTAACAAAAAGAAAAATCAAATCATATAAATATAGTTGATTTAAAAAACTGGTGTTACTTTATTCCTTTATCAACAATTGGATCGAAATTTTCAAATCTATAATACAAAAATTCTATAATACAGAATTATAAGACTACATGAAATTGAGTTCTGGTAGAAAAAACTGGATAGATAACAAATGATGTTTCCTGAAACATAAAAATAATAGATTACAATTAATGACAATATATCCTATTGAAACATAACAATAAAATTTTAGTTGAATATTTAGAAACCCAAAAAAAAAAATAGTGTTACCAAATTTCATTATCACCAATTAGATTGACAAAATTAATCTATAGTTTAAATTTGTATCTAGAATTATACGACTATATAAAAATGGTGGGAAATACTACATAGATAGATATTAAACCTTTTAAGTAAATACACTTCTTCACGTTGTCGAATTAATATGATAGAAATTGTTTTGATAAGAGTTATATTTAGGAAGGCTCTTAGAAAAGAATGATGTACCAAGTTCCGAGTTCTCTGACAGTCTAAGGAAAACTACTTGCAGAAAAATATTAATTTGTTTTGCCCCAAACTCAAAAATTCTTCGATCACGAAAGAAATTTTTCATATATTTCAAAAAAAAATTATAACATCTAGGTGGTCAGTTTTGCACCATGTAACTACGAAACAAAGTCAATGACCGTATCCTTTGAGTATCTATTATTTGAGAAAAAAAGATCGTAGCTAGCACTGCCTTTAGTTAGTCATCTAATAACATAGGAAAATGACAATTTATTTCTTATTTACCTTAATATATATATATATATATATATTATTTTCTGAGGGTATTATTTCGATAGAATATGTCGACAGACATATCTCTGTATAATCATATATATTTTTTATAATTATAAAAATTGATATATATATATATATATATATCTTTATTGTTGGAACCTAAAGCAATCGATAAACAAGATACAGTCCTGCAAATAAGATTTGAAGAAGATGATCGTAACAAAAACAAAGAGGAGAAGGAAGAGTTGCAGAGGTGAAGCAGAGCTCCTGAACTTGAGCGAAATGTTCACTCTCTACGATGAAAAGAGATCGTGAATGAAGATCATTCAGAGATATACTATGCGGCTTAACTCAGAGAAACATACATAAGCTTCAAGATTTTTTAATGGCAGATTGAAGAAAACACTAAGAACAGAATCAAAAATGAACGAGATATCTAGAGAGAATAATCTGTTTGTTAACTTTTTGTTAATTCTGTTCTAACTTTTTTT
>OVAX01001028.1:0-50151 GCA_900406405.1 Lepidium africanum
CAGCACACTTATATATATATATATATAAAATATATATTTCCACTAGGAGGAAATACAACACTGACGGCGTCCTCACAGCCTCCATTAAGCTGGTCAACGTCATCCTCGCGAGTCCCTTGAACATCGCTAACTATACCACCGGTCCCTTTCTCGACGATACTCTATAATGCGATCCCCATAATGTACACATGGGGAAAGATTTCATGCGTTGTCCACTGTTTTACGTTGAGGTTTTATTATAGGGAGAAATAAGTGTGCCACACGTATGCTCCACAATAGCTCCCTCTTCATAAGTTTTAAGTGGGTAATCATATAAAATAATAATAATAAGGTTTCGTTTTATCTTTAATAAACCTATTAGTTACTGATGTAACACTGTCCTTTCCAACGACTTTATATCGATCGGAAAAAAAAACGAATATATTCATAAGCACGATTCTCTAATATTTCATACTTCGAAGTTTATTGTTCCAAAAATATCTCATTAGTTTTTCTCTAACAATACCACAAACTAATAAAAATAATAAAATGGCTTAAACCTCTTCTTAATGAGGAAATCTAAGCATGATATTTTAATTTTGTATATATAAATTATTTAGGATACACAAGTATATTCACAATTTAATATTACCAACAAACAGAAATTAACATTAAATCATTTTAAAAAGAAAAGAAGAGACCAGTTGGCCGAGTTGTTCTCAATCTGATGATTAGGATGATCCAGCTAATCACTTGATACCAGAGTTCGATTTCTATCTGCTGCATCATGGCAGCTTAAAAAAAAGATTTTAGGGGTGGACTTTAAGTTATGGATCGAGCTTTGTCGATCTAATTGTTGATAAAAAAAGAAAAGAGACCAGTTGCATTAGAGTCGAAGCTTTACAAACCAGGAAGTCATATATAAATTACAAACATAAACTACTTATTTTAGCCAAAAAAAAAAAAAAACTACTTATAGAGAGCAATACACTGCTCGTACATATTTCGTCAAAACTTAAACAATGTCATAAGCACAACTCTTAGAGCAAACTATGCGTTTGCCTCTTGTAAATATTTTGCTTTGACAAGGGTTCTTGCAAGAATCACAATATGGCCGAGAAAGATGATTTTTCTGATGACTTTGAATCTCCTTCCCCAAAATCTTGATAAATTGACCAGACTTCATATATGGATCATTACCAAATAAGCATTCAATATGAAGAGTAGTGCAGCACACATTGCACCAATAAATTAATTTTGTGTATGTATCCGATAGTCCACAATCATAGCTTCAAGACTGGTATTGTCTCGATGGTTGAGAAATCAATGGGATATTCATAAATTTCTTGGATTTAGAGAAAACTAATGCAGATTGTTAGATGTTTTTACCAATAAGAGTATCTTATCCTCCATACCAATATGATTTAGAATTTGAACAAATCGGTTGATCTCTGACATTTTGTGTTGATTAAACATGTCTTCGATGATTGATGATTAGACCGGTAATTGACTACATGTATATTCTGCTGAAATCCAGATCTTACGATCAAATATCTGAAATTCTGATATTTTTGGACACAGCATGATTTTGTAAAACGGAAAAGAAACAATAACATGAATGTACATTCCACCAAATCTTCATATAGATTTTCGGTGAGCTTCATCTTCTTATGGGTGATTATTGACAATTTTCGCTATTTTGTCAGAAGGAGCAATGGATGATTTCTTTGCTAGCATTGCTCTTTATATAGAGTACTTCTTGGTGAATAAAGCAGAGTTTTGGTTATTATTTATGTGTTGTTTACTATTGAATAAAGTCAACGATTTGTTTAAGCAATATGATTATGATACATTGAATTTATTTGTCTATTAGGCAACATAAATCTGTTATTTTTTATGAAAATTCTATTTTTAGAGAAAAACAGGTTTGATGCATAGTCAAAGTCATGTAAAAGTTGTCCATAAAAAAAAGGAGAAAGATTGGTAAGGTTTATTAATTTGCAAATAAAAAGTATTGCTTCCTGTACAAATAATTAATTATTGATAAAAATATGTAATGAAAATTTTTATTTTCCCAAAAAATTAGATTTTAGTGGACGTATATTAAGTTTTGTGTCCAAATAAATTATATTATTTACTATTCTTTCCAATAAAAGTAATTACTTTGGGTAAGAATTGTTTGCATGTTTGCTAGTAATATAAAAGTTTTCCATATTTTATCATAAAGAGTAGAACCCATTGCAGAGCAACACAGATCCTTTTTTATCACTTATTATATTTCAGAAAATGTCAAAAATAAATCAATTAGATTTTGATACGTATTAAAAATTATCACTAAATTTAGATTTAAAAAATCTTATGAAATTAAAATGTAAATCAATATTTTTAATGACTAATGTGACAACAGTTAATTGCCATAAATGAGTGTGGTGCCGGGTATCTAAAAAAAAGGTTTTAAAAAATAGACTAGCGAAAACCTTGTTAATAGTAAAGAAATCCATTGCTTCTCTTAAGACTATGAGCAACGGTTCAATTATTCAACACTTTCGTCTTTCTTTTTTTTCCATTCCACGCTATTTTCTCTTTATTTCACCTAGTCATTTAATATTTTTTTATTTTTTATATCTTTAGGATAGTTTTGTTTAACAAAATTCAACATGCTATCCGCCATCTTTATTTTATAATCTTATTTTAAGATTAAAATTGTATTATCAAGCCATAATATTTATATGGATGATAATTCAGAACCACGACAGTAGTGTAAAATTTGGTACGAATCCATATATAATTTGTCATATTTGAGAGTGTGATTGATTAGAATATTGATTAGGAATTTGGTAATTGTTGGGATTTGGATACGGAAAAACATAATTAGTAGAATTTAAGGTATTGAAAAAGTTGTTGCTGGGATCTATATTACACAAAATGTGTATAAAAAAAGTTTATAGAATGATAGTTGAAACTAAAAGAAAAAATATAATTTTTTTCTGTATCCAAATTGAGTGAAACTCGTCTCTATTTATAGAGTATCAAGATAAATTTTGGTATAAATTTTATTAAAAATATAATTATTAAACGAAAATAATTAAATTGGAAAGTTGTGGACGAGAAAAAAAAAACTCAAAATCTAATGAATTTAGGACATGTGTCCACTTTTCTTTTTACCTTCCTTCTCCAATTTTGTTAACCACAAAATTCAGCAAATTATATTAATATTATATGGTATTCAACTAGTTGAATATATTCGACATCCTAATGGATATGTCATCTCTTAGAAAAATTCAACACCCTCATAGACTCTCAACTGTTGAATAAATTATTCAACAACTCCATTACTCATAGTATAAAACAATAGCAAAAATGTCCGAATCCCCACATAAGAAGATGAAATTCACTGAAAATCTACCTGAAGATCTGGTAGAGTACATTGTATCAACGTTCTTCCCTATCCAATACGTTTTACAAAACCGTGTTATGTCTAAGAACTTCAAGAATGCTTTGATTCGATCCCGAGACCTTGATTTCGGCGGTATCTACTCCGCGAGATGCAGTCAATCGACGGTTGTAAGCATCATTGAAGACATTTTTGATCAGCACATAGGGCCAGATATCGACCGGTTTGTTCTGATTCTTAATCATATCAGCGTAGAGGATATAGAATACATAAGGAAAGGATATGTTTGTAAATACAAATCTGAGTCTAGGTATACATGTATTCGAGTATATATACTGTAATTATCATTTCTAATAAGATTATTCAGCCACCACAGTTACAGAGGATAAGGTACTCTCATGGATCAAAGTATGTCTCGCTAGAAACATCCAAGAGCTTGTGTTAGACTTCTCCAAATCCAGGAATGGATAATTATAAAGATCCCTGTCGATTTCTCGGCCATCAAAACACTAACCGTCTTGAAGCTACGATGGTGTAAATTCGATATACCGAACAATACTCCAAAGGGCCTAAAACTATTGAAGATACTTTCACTAATGAACACCGGTGTGACAAGAAATATTGATAGAATCAATCTTCAGGAACTGCATCCACCTCGAGGCGCTTGAAGTAATCAAATGCCGAATGCACAGAGTATTGAGCATCAAGGCTCAACATCATGAGAAGTTCAGGTCGCTGATCGTGAGTTCTACTATTGAACATCCTTGAAGATGCACCAACTCTCGAATGCTTCAAATATGATGGATTTGTTAAGATTATTCATTTTTCGAGCGTGGATGCACTTAAAGAAGCCAATCTCCATTATAATCGGAATTTCAATTGGCGTTTTTACGATTCATCTGACATGGTGCTTGCGACCATGGAAAACTATACAAGAGTTCATGCCACGCAACGAAAAATATCTTTCTTGAGATAATTGTTTTCTTTTTTGTGTGTTTATTATAATAGCTGAGTAGATCTTAGGGTATCATTTTGAAAAATATGAAATCTAATAGAAATTTGTAACTAAAAAACTTATACAGCCGTTACAAATTAGTTTTGAAGAATACTTATATATAAGATTGAAGAAAAGAAACTCTTTAAAAAGTTTAGTATTTTAATTCAGAAGTATTATTATAAGAATTAATATATTAGATCATGTGCACGAAATGTTTAGATTTCTTTATACATGTTTATGTTCGTCCATTTATTTAATAATTGATTTTAAGTTGAAACTTTATGAAAATTTAGGATTATTTAATAAAACGATTTATTGGGTTTGAATACAATTTTACATTCAATTTTTTTAAAATTCATCTAGTATTGATATTTTAGAGTATTTTTTGCAATTTCGTCCAAACTCTTTGGATGATAAGGACATAGAATGTTCATCATAGATTACGCAACTTTCACATCTGTTTGGTTACTGTGTTTTATATATATTTTCCATTTTGTTTTGTTCATTCACTTTTGGCTTAGTGTGAGTAGTGATATTTCTTCTCACATGTATAATTTGTAGTGTTGCAGTTTAAGTGGCTGTATCAGCAGTTTACCAAGTTCAGTTACCTGAAAATGGTGATCTTTACTCTATACTAGCTGCTGAAGGGATAGAGTTCCTTTTACTAAAGTATAAGCTCACTTCAATCAGATCAACCCTAATCGAAATCCCCAATTTCGATTTTTTGGCTAACAACAAACGATATCGTCTAGTTTATTTTTTTTCTAATTCACGACTTCAATCAAAATGATAGTGTCCCGCTTAATCAGCCACCTCATCTCTATTAAACCACATCAGACGCCACATGTTCATTTAATTAGTTATTTTTTTTTTCTTTTTGGTCTGAGTTCATTTAATTAGTTTTAAACGGATCACTAATGGTTGACTAACAACCCGTTAAATCAATGGCACAAATACGAAAATTTGTGTAAAGAATTTGAATTTATGCGTACTAAATTTTGAAAGATATTAGGGTTAAAAGTTTATGTAGAATTCGGCATGATGAAAAAAATTTACTACAAAATTGGCTGTTTTTAGAAAAATTGTGAGGATGAGAGAAAATGGGAGATAGATGTGTCTCTCTTACATGTATGGAGGAAAATAAAAGGGTTAATGTGTCCTATATTGGATACACTAGGCTACCAATGCTAATGTGTCATAATACACCACGTTATTAATCATAAACTTGTGAACCACCTAAATACAAAAAAATGTTACAATGAAGTCAAATTTTTCATAAAATTATTGTGAAGAGAGGAAAAGAAAAAGAAAGAAAGAGAATTCCTAGTTTAATTATGGAGAAGAATATAAAATTTTCTTAGTACTATAGCAAAAGTGGTGTGGAAAAACAAAGTTGAGTGAAAACGACATTTCCCATAATTTTATATAAAATGAAATCAAGGACAACTGATTTTTAGTCTTTTTAACACAATAGCTAATAATTACAGCTTAAATATACGAATTTATCATTGCATACATAAACAAGTTTTAAGAGTAATATAGTCTTGAATTTCTGAAATAGAAACCCTATAAAAAATGTTAGTGTTAGTTACTAAAAAAAAAAACTTTATGTTATTGTTGATGTAAGAAGGATTATATTCAAAGAAGTGATTAATCACACAGAACTTGTAGTTGATCCCTTTGCTAATTATTTCATACAAAAGCTTATTCAAGAACATAGAGCACATATTCTTAATATTTTGACATCTGAGCGTAGATTGTTTGTCAAAATGTCCATCAACACTTATGTAAACTCTTTAAACCTACAAAGTTTTTGTCTCTTTTTTTTTGGACTATATAGTACCTAAAAAATTTTAAACATAGACGTATAACTTTTTTCCACTATTAAGTTTATTTATTTATTTATCTATTTTGTAATATGTGCATAAATTGTACAAAATCTTTATATACTTTATTATGTATATATTATTTTAGTAATCTATCTATAATAACAATCTCAATAAATATGATATACAGTTGTGTCATTTTGTTTGTAATTTTTTATTTAAAAATATATTTATTTTATTGAATAAATACAATCTATGACTGTGTCCCTCTATTTTACAATTGTGACTTTTTATTACATCTTCTCAATCATACTATTTGAAACTTATTTATATCCACTTTATAAACATGTTTTTGCAATTGGTTTGCTAATTCACAATTGTGTTTTGTAGTGAATGTGGATAATTTATCCTTTATACTTATTTCACAAAATTTTATCTTTTTAAAGTATGTAAAATATTATAATTATTATTTATAATTTTTGTCTTCTCAATAAACTTTTCAAGTTTGGTTTCACTCACCTTTAGTCATGTATTGTATTGTGATTATTTAATTATATCAAAATGTAATTTATGGTCGTAAGTTTTCATTACATTTTTGGAATAATTTATATACACTTTAGAATTTGTTTTAGAATTGGTTTTGATGAATTCACAATTGTCTTCTAGTGAGTGTCGGTTTTCAGTTTCTTCGGAATTTAAAATTTAGTTATTGATTTGTTTTGGGATTTAATGAATTCATATCAATAGGGTTTCTAAAGTTGTGTCTTTTCATTACATCTTTTTACTATTAGGTATATTTCTTTAATTAAGAAATGATCACACCTTTTAAAAATCTACTATAGCGTGAGATTTGATTATTTTTTTTTCGGTTTGTGTTCATTTAGTATTTTTAGACCCGTGTTTGTTTTGAATATTGTTTTCGAGATGTTGTTTTAGAGATCCTAATACCAAACTGAAATCAACCTAAAATAGAGGAACTGAACTCGACAAATTACCCAAATAGATCATAAATCTATGTATATGAAAAACTAACCAAACTCGAATCAAAACAAAATCAATAACCAAATTTTAGCTTTTTAAATTTTTTTTCTATTAAATCTTTTTTAATTTTGAATTTTTATAGAAAAATACACACCTTGAACTTGATCAATACCAAACCGAACTCTGTTCGAAAACTTAAAATACCCGAATAAGTCTTAGAACAACTTACCAAAATACCAAATTAGAGGAACCGAACTCGACAAAATACCAGAGTAGGTCCTAAATATATGTACCTGAAAACTGAATCCAAACCCGAACCGTAACTAAATCAATAATCGAATTTGTACCCAATTTTTTATATATTAAATTTTAGCTTTTTGGAAATTTATCTATTAAATCTTTATTGATTTTGAATTTTGTATAAAAATCTGCAACAAAACTCATTTTATTCCTATTTTTAAGGGTTGTTATGAACAATATGTTAATTTTATCCTAAAGTTTATAACATGGTCAAAATGAAATTGTCTCCGGCTTTAATATATAAGATTTTTATCTCATATAAAATTTAAAATTTCGTTATCGATTTTGTTTGGGGATATGATGAATTAAATCACATATTATGATAATATATTTAAAATGACATATTATGATAATATATTTAAAATGATAATAATAGATTATAAGTATACTTTTGGCTGGAAAAAAATTAGAAGTATACTATTCACTTAAATAATAATCAAAATCAAAACCAAATATAGTTATATTATTATCAACTTCTTACAAAAGAATTAATATAAGAACCTTCCCAATTTTGAAAGAAATTAAATTTATTAATGGTTTCCCTTCTATAATTATTATATTTTACAAATCAAATTATGTGTTCTTATTTGTTATAGGGTTCTAAACAATATAGGTTTTGTTAATTCAATTTCATATATAGAAAACCTTTTATTAAGAAAATATTTCCAAGTTGAAATACTCCCTTTTTAATATTTACTTTTTTCATAACAACAACAATTTTTATAATTGCTTAACCATTATATAACTGTAAATGCATAATTTTTTTTTCTGTCAAATTAGAACGCAATTATAACTGTTAGATTTTTTTTTTATCTGAAACTTGTTGGTTTTGACGACAAACCGTTAGATTTTTTTTTGTAGTCAAACTGTTGGTATATTTTTGTTTTTATAGGTTTGTGTTTTTTCGTTAATAACTCCTTAAAAGTTAGTTATTTTTTTCTTCTCATTTCATAGAGATTATTCTACACAAGTATAAATAATAGCACAAAATTAATTTATAAACAGAAAATTTTATAAATAAAAAGAAGAAGAATTGAAAAAAAAACACATTTCTTTTTACTAACTTCCCTCACAAATTACCTTTACCATTGCAAACCAATTATTTTCTCTTCTTTCACTATTCTTTGTTGTTTTGTTAACATTAGGCTACAACTAGCCGGCCCATTAGCCAAGTTCCTGCATAATGCAGGCGACGGGACTCGATCTCTCGACGTGTAAGTGCGTCTACCTTTAGTAGGCTTACCACCTACCACTAGGCTAAAGACCACTTGCTTTTTAAGTATTCTTTAACTCATCAATTATATATTTTCCCTCAATAATTACTTCAAAAATAGTTATTTTTTTTCCTTTTATGGAAATTATTTAATAATAAGCCAAATCTTCATCATATTCAAACAATTCTAAGTAATATTTTTTGTATTTCTAAAGTTGAATCTCAATTAAAATATAATTTAAAATGTATATTAATTTTGGTTTTTAAAGATGTGTTTATTTATTATGACTTTTTATCTATACTTTTGTCTCTTTATTATCTTGTGTGTATTCTACATTTCTAAATTAAAATACTATTTGTAAAGCAATTTTTTATTATGTCTTATAAACTTATATTTTTATGTGGATTAGAGGTTATTAAATGTAAACTTTTGTATTATTTAACTTTGATACATACGAGAATATAAGTTATGATCATAATTACATCAACTAAAAGTTACTAATATTTTAAAAAATTCTAACTTTCTTTAATTTTTATGGTCACTTTTGGTTAAAGATATAATTTAAAATCTATAATAAATTTTTTTGTAAAGATATTTTTGTTTATTATGTCGGTTCATTTATCTATAGTTTTTTTCCAACATATAGATATTATATTAATTTTGAAAGCCAAGAAGAAGGCAAAGAGTTTACATAAGTACAATTTTGCTAAAGATAACAAACACTTCTAGCTAGCCAATCCGCCTTGGAATCTGATGAAGCGAAAAACTGGAGAAAAATCTTCTAAGATTGGTAAGGCTTTTTGTTGAGCATAATGCTCTTGTAGGAACCAATCATATTTGAGGAATTCAAAATAGACATATATGATTGGTTCCTACAAGAGCATTTATACTCAACAAAAAGTCTTACCAATCAAGGCAGTCTCACGATCTCTTTCTAGGTATTGCGAGAATGCTACCAATCATCTAAATTTGTCACCATCTTGAATATCTCTTCACTAGCCCTGAGCATTCGGTCGGTTTGGTTAGAATCGGTTCGGGTTTTTCGGTCAGCAGTTTATTCGGTTTACATAAATGATTTCCAATTTGAACCGAAAAATAATTAGGTTTGGTTCGGTTATTAAAATCGATTTTTGGTTTGAATTTGAATGACATAATATATGCCGAATTGAACCAAAATATTTTGGTTTGTTTCAGTTTTGAATAGAACAAAATTATTCTTCCTCTTTCTTGCTCTAAATCTTCATATTTGTTCAGTTGAGACATCAGAGGCATGAATCATGGTTGTGGATCTGGGTAAAAACATGTCCATGTGTGCTTTAATCTCATAGCACTTCACTCCTCCTCTGCATACAAAGTCCAACGATGGCTGTAATGGCTCCGCCGTTACGCCGTTGTGTTTGGTTACGCCACATACTATAGCCCTTTCAAATTCGCTTTGAAATGAGGAGGAAGACACATAAGAAGCGAAATCCTTTGACTCGTTAATTGCAGAAATTTGGGAGGTGTGGAGATTGAAGTTTCGGAAGGAGTGGAGATCGGAGATTCTGTGGAACTGCGGAAGTGTTTTAGGTTTAACGTTGAATTTCAGTTTAACTAAAACCGATCGGTTTCTCTTTACCAAACCGACCGAAGTGATATCCAAATAAAATTTTAAATATCGTCGATCGGTTTGTAACTACAAACTAAAATTGATCCGAGAACCGTGAATTTTGGTTCGGATGGTTCAGTCTCTCTCGGACCTTTCCGAAAGCCCAGGGCTACTCCTCACAGTCTGTGGCACAATTAACTTCTGAAATCTCCAAATCCAGAAGAGACTCCATAACCCAGAGGATCACTTTGAATTCTGTATGCAAAGGAGATAGACATCGAAAAATGCCTTTTGCTCCCATGTTTACTCCTCCAATACCATCTGTAAAGCAGTACCAACCTAACCCTGAAAAATATATCTCAGTCCTTCCAGGATCCATCAATGAAACATTGTAATCTTGTAAAACTCTGATCACCTATCGAGGGTTTGGTCACAGCCTCCATAATTTATTTGGCTGGGTCTGACCTCTCTTACTTGAGTCATCATATTCTTTTTGTGCGTTGCTTCGAATTCAGTAGTCTGAAGAGTGTCTCGAGGATCCCTATTCAAATGATATAAATTTTAATTATGGGTACATAATTAAGGAATCAACAACTATTAACGGTTAATTTTGTTGTATTATCTAATAATATAAGTTAAAAATTCATTATATATTAAAATTATAATTTCATAATATTTAAAATAATTTTAAAAAATATTTTTTAAAAAAATTGAGTAACTACGCGTTGCCACGCGGATTCGGTTCCTAGTATATATAATAAAAATTGCATATGTCTTCTTGAAAATACCTTTTCAATTTTTATTGTTTACAATTTTACTTTTCATCTTTAAAATTGTATATCAATTACGCAAAATTTTATATATCTTGCGTAATATAACATTTACGTATTTTAAAAAACTTTTATAATCCTCATTAAATTTTAAAATTGCGGAAAGAAAAAACTGTAAAGATAAAACTATAAATAAAATTGAATAATATAGTGGGTTTTAGGGTTTTCCAGATCCCCTAAATTAAATTATTGGTTTGGTTAATTTAGTATGTACCATTCTCAACTATATACGTTTTGCTTTGTTTTATTTTCTCTCCTGGAAATATCAAAATTATACAAATGTACCCAAAAAATATGTCTCAATATATTTGACTGTGTAAAGTTTATAAATCTAATTTTTTCTCCACGAATATTACAGATTAATTTCTCCCCAATTCCGATTAGAGTTCTTTTAAATGGTAAAATAAACCAAAATTAATCTAGTTTAACTTAAATCAGAATTAAACCGTAATTGACCAGTTAATGACCCGATTAAATCCAAAACCAATTCCTTACAGATTCTTCGAATCTTCAATTTTTCCCGTTTCAAAATCAAATTCAAAATCAGGATCTGTTCATGGACCATAGATTATACAAAGAGAATCATCATCATCATCATCATCATCATCATCATCATCATCATCATCATCATCATCATCATCATCTCATTGTTAATCGGCCAACGAGTAGCACTATGAGCAGTATCGTTGAATCGTTTAGTGGACCAAGACCTAAATCGACGAAATCGGTAACGAAGAAGACGGTGAAGAGATATCCGAGAACTCCACCTGTAATATCTGAAGATTGTCGTAGTGATTGTGATTCATCTTCTTCTGTAATTGATGATGATAGAGATGATGATATTGCTTCATCTTCTCGTGATTGATTGAGAGATAGATCCGTGATTGATTCGAAATTCGAAATTCGAAAAAACTGGTGGAGTTCCGTGATTGATAGAGAGATAGAACAAAACATCTAATTTAGTTATTTTCTTTTTTTCTTGGTCGAAAAGGTTACTTCATTAGAATAATTAAGGGACCATTACAAGCATAATGAAGAGAAAAACAAACATTGCTGAAACAATACAAGCTAGACGAAAGAGCAAGATTAAGGATACAGTTTCGGTCATAACAATCCAGGAAGGCAACGTGAAAACATGGATATCCTCATACCAGTTCTCACGAAAATCTTCACAAATCTTATACAAAACGAAGGAGTCTTGATCTGGAGCTAGAGCAAGCAGATATAAGTAAACTCATTCTACCATAAAAGCTGAGCTTCTTTGAAGGCAACTCCATAATAATGGAGCAAACACTAATTGGACTCTGCCAAAACCTAGTTTTGAGATCTCGAGCCATGAAGGAAAGAGGGAGAAACCATTTGTTGGATCAAAAATAATTTTTCCTCAGGCCCATAAATTTGGCTATGTCCTCAAAAGCCCAACTTAGTAATTCTGATAGAAAAAAAAATAGTGGATACTTTTGTCAATTCCAGTCCCAATGCTCTGGTCCATGAATAGGCCCATCAGGAGGTGGGAATGTGTTACGTTTGAGCAAAACCCTAGATGAGGGTTCATCGCCGTTGCCATCTGACAAAAGTTCGTTGGAATCTGGCTGGAGGCTGAGAGATACATCACTGAAACGTCGGAGGAGCACAGTGGATATCTGCTCAGTTTGAGCGTCGTCGGTGAAGTTGAGGATTTGAGGCCAAACATCCGATAGAGCTGAAAGAAGCTAGATCCGTGGAGGAGGGTTCAGAGTCTCATAGTCAACCACAGAGGGGAAGAGGAGGCACCAGAATAAAACACTGACTGGATGGTTAGCCATGCCGAGAGAGTCTCTAGCAGTGAGATGCAAAGATGAAGGTGATGGAGAGATTCAACTATTGGAGCTATGCCGGAGAAGACAAGCTTCAAGCGGAGCCACCAAGTCATGAGATCTCGAAGAAAGGGAGAGTGGATTTGGAAATCCCGAGAGTTGCCAGCAAACGGGAGGATCTGGGTAACGGAGAACCAGAGCTTCTTCATCTCCGGTGGAGCATCACGATGGAGATTCCTTTGCTTGAGCGCCGATTTTTCCAAGGGAGAAGAAGAAGAAGAGAAACATGACAGTATAAAGCCGGAGAGTCGACAGAAAACGTATCAGATCTGGAGGGGGAACCCGACGCCGGTGATATTGGCCATTGCCAACGTCGAGAAGGCGGAGCTGCGATTTGATCTCGATACCTGTGTCTGAGAGAAAATAACTACTATTTTTACACTATTTTATTCACTTTAATTTAGTTATTTTCTATTTCAACAAAACGAAGAAAATAGAAGTTGAATCCACTCTTCTCGTCCTTCGTCAACAAAAGCAGCAAGAATTGAGAAGATGATTATAGATATTTGAATCAATGAATTAAATTGATAAAATATAAATAAATGAAATTTTCCCAGACTTTGTTTTGTGATATTTGAGGAAGAACAATTTATCGAGAAATTAGGAGGCTACCCACGCTGGTAGCCTGAGTATATAAAGATTTTATGATATTATATATCAAACAGTCATTTTTTAAATTGGTAACAATTTGAAATTGTAGATGCAGTATGTGGTTTGTCTTTATTTTTGGTTTATCATATTATAAATCACCCATTTATCAGCTTATGTAGTGAAGTATTGAAAATTTTGATGTATGTAAATTATGCATAATATCGGTTTGACTTTAGGTAAAAATTGTTAGTTTAGCCGAATAAATAGTAATGTGTACAGAATATCTGTTTGTATTTTAGTACAAAAAACTGCAAGATTCAATAAGACTCGGTTATAGGTTTGGTCTATTAAAATTGGCTTGTCATTCAATACGTTTAAAATACACAAAAAACTGGAAGTACAATATTTGATATTGTAATCAATTGTTTCTCTTCAAATGAACATAAATTCTTCATTTAAAAAAAATGTTGATCAATGAATTTCTATTGGATTTAATGCTGTTGAATACCACAAAATAAATAATTTTCCTTTTTAAAATTTTTTACTGTAAATATAATCTTCTAAAAAAGAAAATTTTTTTCAAGCAAAATTTTTGCTCTCTAACCCGTTCTTATAGGAGAGTTTCAACCACCCTGTTTTTTACCTGAACTAGTTAAAAACCACCTGTTTTTGAACCAATATGGTTTTTACCTAAAAAAGGAAAGTTTTCTTAGCTAAACCGTTATTCCCGTCGGTGAAGCAGCTAAGGTCCTTACTGGAGGTAAGATCAGAAGGTAATCCATGGATCTAGAAGACTATCCTTCGTAAGAGGAACTCTGACCCCTTTTCCGTGGTATATCCACCGATGGAATCTCTTACTGCAATGTACCTTACCATAACCTCATTACTCTATCTTGCTCAATAAGCAAAGAATCTTCTATCTGATTTTTAGTGCTGGTATAGTAGAGTGAAAGTCTTGCTGAATAAGCAAAGTACTTAAGCCTCAAACTTACCTGTGCAATAGATCCATAATCCACTATTAGATTTATATATGGAAATCTTTCTGCTGTTATCCATAGCTATTTATTCAGGAGGAGACTAAGAAATCTCAAGAACATGGAGAAAGGGAAGAGTATATGCATGGAGGAAGACTCTATACTGATGTGCAAAGTGAAAGTGCCAAAGTTTGATACGGCTGAACAAGTCAAGAATAACTCGTTGACGCACATAGGGAAGATAACCAATGCGAGATACCAAAGAATGTGGTCTTTAATTATTTTCTTTCAGAGATGTGGAAGACAAAGCAACGGGCTATAGGTTTTGATTTGGGACAAGGTCTGTTCAAGTTCACCTCTGAGAATGAAGAGGAACTTCTCATGGTGCTCAACAACAGACCCTATCATTTTTCCAAGTGGATGGTAATCATCCAACATTGGAAGTCGATAACTAGCCCAAATTTTCCATCTGCCATCCCATTTTGGATCATAGTCCAAGGCATCCCCCTGCACTTGTGGTCGGAAATCACACTCAAAGCTATTGGATCCGAACTAGGAGTCTATTACGGATATGAAATCACAAGTTCAGCTAATGAGAGTTGAGATAAATGGACTAAAAGCACTCAAAAAGAAAATTAGAGTAGAGTTTGCAAATGGAGAGAAGGTTGTCGTTCACCTAGTGTATAAGAAACTGGAGACATTGCGTGAAATGTGGAAAGCTAGACCACGAGCTACAAGACTATCATGAGTCCTCCCCCAAAGCACTCTTGGATAATCCAAAGGAGCAGACATGCACTGATAGTAGCCCAAAAGGACATCCTGAACATAGCTCAAACCCTCCAAACCGTAATATGCAAATGACCAATAAAATGGAATCTTCACCAAATGGTTCATGTCCAAGAGACCAGTTTAGATCAAGAATGAATCGCACTGAAAGTGACTACGCCAGAAGATCTAGTAATTTGGAACATGGAAACACGTTGGATTATTCAAGTAAGTCTAGCACCCTGTCAGGAAGAACCTTGATAAGAGGCTCTTTCACCCTCTATCAGCTTTCGTGTGGGAGAAAAAAGACAATACACTACGGATTGAATAAGGCCAACAAACAGCAAACACAGCAAGCTCAGGTACACCGAAACAAAGGATCATTCATGATCACTCCTCTCAAAGGACTGTACAAGAGGAGCCACTGAGAGAGGAAGTCTGTGAAGCTACAAATCAACTTAGTGAAGTGTTAGTTCGCTACGCGAATGATCTGGAGTCAGCTGAAAAAACAGCAAGGAAAGAAAGGGTATTCCTAGCTGAGAAGTCAGGAAAAGTAAAGGAAAAAGTAGAGCAAATAGCCAATGCGAGGTTGGAAGCAGAAGCTGCAATATCTTGTCCGGATGAGGACATTGAAGAGACTAAAAGAATCCCTACAACTAGAAGGCTAGGTCCGATTCCAGTGCTATAGAGACTTGGGCCCCGTGCATAAGAAGATCAGTCAGGATTGATACCAGTTCCTAAACGTATCACCCAAAAAGGTAAGTCGAGAAGACTTGCAAGAAAAAAAAAAAGTAGTCGTAAGCCCACTGATCAGACAGAGAGCTATCACAAAGAGAAAGATTCAGTTGGTACTGTAGTTTTTCAGGAAGAACAAATTTCGACTAAAATCTGCCAATATTTCAAAGACCTGTACATGTCTGCGAATGTACAATGCTCACAAGTTATAAACGATTCAATAGAAAGAAAAGTTTTGGATGAAGAGAATACTGTGCTCACCGCTATACCGTAGGAGAAAGAGATTAAGGAAGCAAAGCTGAAAATTCACGGTGAAGAGGCCCCAAGACCAGATGGTCTACCAGCTAGCTTTTATCACCACAACTGGAAAGCAGTTGGTCCTACAATAGTGAAGGAAATATAACAATTTTTCAGATCCTCAGAAATGCCATTAAGAGCGAATGAAACTCTAATATGACTCATCCCGAAGATACCGAGCCCAAAGAAGGTAGCAGACTTTCAACCTATAGCCTTTTGTAATGTGTATTACAAGATAGGTTCGAAGATTCTATCCACAAGAATCAAGCCATTGCTCCCTAAACTCATTTCAGAAAATCAAACGGATTTTGTGGCACAAAGAGCAATCACGGACAACGTGCTTATATCTCATGAGATGCTACATTTTCTAAAGACATCCACGGCTAAGAAAAACAGTCCTATTGTGGTTAAGACTGATATAAGCAAAGCTTATGATAAGTTGGAATGGGATTTTGTGAAAGGGGTCTTGGAAAAGCTAGGTTTCTGTGATAAATGGGTCAGCTGGATCATGTTATATCTAACCTCAGTTTCCTATAAGGTCTTAGTGAGTGACAATCCATCTAAGAGATTATATCCCCATAGAGGACTCTGCCAAGCAGACTCGATATCCCCCTATATATTCATACTATGTGGTGAAGTGCTATTTGGTTTGTGCCTGAAAGCGCAGCAAGAAAATAAGCTAAAAGGGATCAGAATTGCAAGAGAGAGCCCATATATAAACCACCTACTCTTTGCCAATGACACTACGTTTTTTTGCTCAGCTAATGACAAAAGTATAGAGGCCCTCAACTTTATTATAAAGCGATATGGAGATGCATCTGGACAACGGATAAACACTAACAAGTCTGTAATCACTTTCTCAAACAGAATTTCTGCAAATCACAAAAGAAGAATAAAAGAGGCGCAGGAATCCATCAAGAAGGGGGAATGGGAAAATACTTAGGCTTACCAGAGCACTTTGGAAAGAAGAAAAAAGATATTTTCGCCTCAATGGTGGATAAAATTAAATTACGAGCAGCAAGTTGGTCTACGAGATTCTTATTTCCGGTAGGCAAGCTCACCATGCTAAAGAGTGTCCTCACCAGCCTACTCTTTTACTCTATGTCCTGCTTCAAAGTCCCTATGTCACTGAGCAAAAGAATTGAATCAGCCCTTGTTAGGTTTTGGTGGGATGATAAGACAAGAAAGAGAAAGATGTCTTGGATAGCTTAGCTAAAAAAATCGTGGAAGATTAGGCATAAGGGAGATTAGCCACTTTAATGATGCATTGTTAGCTAAGATTGCTTGGAGAATCCTTAGCAATCCACATACCCTATTAGCAAGAACTCTGATGGGAAAGTATAGCAAAGGTCAAAGCATTCTACAATGTTCTTACAATGGCAATATTTCCCATGGCCGGAGGAGTATTTTGTGTGGGAGAGATCTACTGGCAGATCATGTAAGATGGGTTATTGGGAATGGACGCTCGGTAAACATTTGGACTGAAGCTTGGCTATTCACGGGTGAGAAGATCCAGCCAATGCCCCCTACCCCATGAAAGACTCGCTGAACTTGAAAGTCTCAGACCTAATGACGCTTGATGGCAAACAATGGGACTCTGAAAAGATCCAAAACCTACTTCCAATGTATAAAATGATGATCAAATGGATTAAAATTAGCAAGACTAGAGCAGAAGATAAAAGAATCTGGTTAAAACAAGCGTTTGGAGTTTATACAACCAAATCTAGCTATTACTCAAGGATGGAGAATGTTCATCAATAGAATCAACCGGATACACAAACTATCAATTGGGAAAACCAGGTGTGGAACATTAAATCTTATCTGAAAATTAAACTACTTATTTGAAAAATTCTGGCAGGTGCACTCCCAACAAAAGCCAATCTCACAACACGAATCCTAGATACTGATCTGAAATGTATAAGATGTGGTGAAACCGAGACCGTTGAGCATATTTTCTTTCAATGTGACTATGCCAAACAACTTTGGAGAAAAGCACCAATTACAATCTCTGATAGCGATCTGGATAATCTCTCCTTTGACAAAGCATGGAAGAAAAGCTTTGAGGCCAAAAACTTACCTCCCTCAAGAATTGGGGATATTCCGTTAGCACCTTGGCTCATATGGAACCTTTGTAAAGCCCACAACATACTGCAATTCAACAATCGCACTTTCTCAGCCATGGAATCAATCACTAAGTCAATCTGTGAAGCTAAAGAATGGACTTGTGCACAGAAAAAAGAAACTATAATCAAGGTACCTCAGATCCGACCTCCACCAGACCTTGATCCAGACATCACAATATCAACAGATGCATCTTAGGAAGGATTCCCTCGTAGCTGGATTGGGTAGGACCTCCAAAACTAGATCGAGATAGACAATGAACAGTCTTCCCAAAAAAAACTTCGTTCGTCTCCACGCAACTAATTGTAGAAGCGTTAGCAGTCAGAGAAGCAATGAAAGAAGTCAAAAGTCGTGAGTATAGACATGTAATGATCTGCTCCGATTAATCACAATTTTTCAGATTCCAAAGTCTGAAGCTCCTCCATCGGATCTTTATGGAATTTTTTCCGACATCCTTTCTCTATCTTTATCTTTCTCTGTTGTTAACTTTCATTTTATTCCCAGAACTAAAAATAGGCTGGCCGATAATATTGCTAAGGCAGCCTTAAATGTATCTCCACCCAACTTATTGGACCGTTATTAATGAAGTAAGGTTTGACAAAAAAAAAAAATCTTCTAATTGACTTTTACATTGACAACGTAATTATTACATAAGAAAACTTTTCATAAAATAGACTTTTATCAGTTACAATAAGAAGATAGTATATAATTTATGGGTGCCTCCAATATATTATGGCTTGTAGATAGACAAACCTACAAAATTATTCAACGTTATGATCATATTTAGAGAAGAAGCATAAATTGAATATGGTTGTTTCAGAAAATGTAATCTACATGCAATAATCTTCCATTCTCTATGTCTGGGAAGATTAGAGTGAATAATCTTTTAAAACATGTTTCTCACTGGCCTAATCCATAAGTCTTATTGATCTCCTACACGTTTATTTGCGGTTATTGTATTTGTATTCAGTCAAGCACACTGATTAGTGTTGCTTTTAATAGACTTCTATCAGTTATCCATCTAAGCCATGTCTATTATAAATGTGGAGGAATGATGTCTTTGGGTTCTTATTATCACATGAGACAGATGCTTTACGTCGTTTACTGGTTTTTAATTATTTCTAAATCAAAACAATACTCTAAATGACATCTAACCTTCGATTATTGTTAAATGACATCTAACCTTCGATTTTCTTTTAATTAAGGTTAAATGACATCTAACCTTCAATTCTCTTTTCTTGTTTTTCCCCATACTTTTCTTTAGTTTCTTTTTTCTTCTTCAATTCTTCTCCTTTCTTGTTTGTCATTTTTTTCAAATAATAAGTTTGGTTTTAGGAAAGTAAACAAATGAACAAAGTTTGGTTCATCATGGTAATGTATATACGATTTTATAATAAACAGGGTTTGGTTCATTATGGTCTGTTGTCAAGTTTAGTTTTTATAAAGTGAGCAAAATAAAATAGGAAGATCACGTAACAAAATCAAAAAGACAAAACATGTCTTACAATCTCAAATTAGAGGACAAAGTTTTACATGTCTTATAGTACCAAAAGTACAATAAAGTTTATCTAAAAATCCAACAATTTGCGAAGGTTCAATATGCAACAAATTTCAAGTTCAAAAATCAATAACAAAGCTGACAGCAATGATAGTCTCTTACTGAATTCATTTTTCTCTATTAGATTTGGGAGTTCAATTGTCTTCCTTCTTGAGTACCTCTTGGTGTTTCTTCTTGAGTACATTCTTGTGCTTCTTAGAGCTCTTCTTATTCACCTCCGCTCTAATAACACATACAATAGAAAGAAAGAAAATGATAAAACTGAAGGTGTAAAATTGAACAATTGATTGATTATATACAAAACCTGATTGATCTAATACCTTGCTTTCCTTAGCCTCCCTTTTGGACGTCTAGTTGTAGGCACAAAAATTTCAGTGTATATGTTCTGTTTCTCTGAAAAATATTGAGGAGATAATAGATTTGTTCTGATTTGCTGTAGCAATCATTTTTGTCCTTTTTATTATTATTTACATTCTCCAAATTTAGATAAACATGAATGTTAGAGGAAGACCTTTATGCTTCTCTTCAATGAACTTCTGAATCGCATATTGACTAGATCATCTAAAGTCGCAACAACAACAAAAACCAACCATAATCAAAATTGATACCCAATTTCAAAATCAAAATCCGGCTAAAGAAGCATAAAATCGAATCTCATACCTCTTCGTACGTATCAGTGAGGAGAATACGTGTATATAAGTATAGAGAATATCAAAAGTTTTGAAAATCTTTTAACAAAAATAACAAAAGAGAATATCAAAGTGGTCTCACCAACTATTATACTCGACTAACAAAAAAAAATTCTTATACGAATTACGTGACACCAAAAATAGAAACGACAAGATCATATGCCTACGTAATCCACAATAGTTTTATATCCTAAAGTATAATCAAGATAAAGACATAAGTCCAATAAAATCTTTGACTTCGAAATACAATATGCATGAGTGGTTTGTTTTTTCAGAACTGTATTTTGAGGTACCCTGTTATTTGAACTATATACGGATGATTATTATATCATAGAAATTTGACTTTACGCTAATTCGAATCAGTAACAAAGTGAAAAAAAAACTCAACAACTAATGACTAAAATCAGGCATGCAATTATTGGTATCTTACAAGCCATTCACGATGTCCTTGATGTAAGAAACTATGAATTATGCGGCGAAGGCTTGTTACGCTCGAGGAAGAGAAAGTCGTGCTTGTGTTTATCTTCTAGGTGCGGTGAGTCTAAATATATATAACATGTTGACTCTGGATTCGCTGGCGATAAGTCCCGGGAGGAGCTCAAGATTGCTTGCAAGTTCCGCCCAAAGGATAACTAAACCGGCCCCTTTACATATCTCGGTTTGATGCAGAAAGAAAGACAACATTTGAAGCCTACTATAAAGTGTCGTTGTCACGTCGTCTTGAAATACTAGCTGTAGCTGTAACTGTATGGCTTGTAAGTTGTAACTGTGTCTTACATGCTATTTATGGGGCTTGGGTCATTTTCACAAGCTATAAATTGTTATACTTATAAAATTTGTGCTTTTAAAATTCTTTTTCTTATATGTTTTTTTTTGTTTTAACTTTTATATGTATCATTTCACCATAAAATTTAAGAAACCAATTTTCAATTTAAAATTTTCATGATTCTATGATTTCTCTTATTGAAATGTAAAATGTAACACTACTTAGATAGATATTGAATGATATATATTGAAGAAAATAGGTGCTTCCAAATGAGAAATACAAACTTCACAATCCCTTTTCCTTTGAAGTAGTAAGAAGTTGATTTTAAATTTGACAGCACCATAGGGAAATAAATCGAACGAAATGAAGCTCATATATATTACAATTGATACTGTTTAACCATTCTAAAGCGTCGAGAGAAACAGCCATCAAAAGCCAAGTATGAAGAACAGGATCTAAATCACTAGTTGTATAAATTACAAAAACTCATTTGTTATATTTATTTTAATGCGAGATTAAATTGATTGAAAAACGCTTTCTCCATAAATTTGTTCTTCTTCTATTTTCTCACAAAGAGTACATCAAAACATCTTATCCAAACAATCGACGTGTGATCCAAATTTGAAATGATTTTTGTTGTTGTTGTTGAAATGAGTCTATGGTGATAGTTAAAGAAATAGAGACAATATGAAACTATATATGTAGTGTTTAGGAATTAAATCTAAAAGCCATCAAAGCACCATGGATCGAACCCCTTACCTACAGTAGTATGAGTAGGATTTAAAAGCCACTAGGCTAGTTGACAAATAAAAAAAAGATTATGACAATTAATCAAGCCCGTATCATTGAATAACGCAAGAAAACGTATGAACTTGGAACCGTAAGCACAACAACACACCACTCAACCACTACCCAATAGTTGCAGTCACGATATTGTGAGTTATTAGATCTCATTCGTTACATATGAGTTGAGCTGAGATAAGAATGAGATCATACCGTCGCTAGGAATCTCCTAAGATTGCAGAGTAATTTTATTTGGGCCTTAATTTTGTAATCTATGAGGCGTAATTTACTGTGTATTAAACGATCAATAGATTGTTTGAAAACTATATTATTCTATAAATTTCTTTATATTTTGCCAATATTTTTAGTTTAAACTATAGTTTATCTTCTATCCATCATTTACCATTTCTAACATAAATAAACATGTGAAACTATATATTTGTTTATAAATATTGAGCTAATTTACTCTAATTTTATTTGGAAAAAATGTCAATTTAACACAGAATTCACCAAAATAGTCAAATTGAATACGGAACTGCGGTTATGATTGATTGAACAACGTATTTTATAGTTGACTTTTGATTAAACTCTCAACTTTAAGTTTACTAAGCCAATTGAACCCAATGGAAATCGATCTGAAATTGAAATTGTTTCTCAAATGGAAAGATAAATCGATTTTTGGAAATTCTATTAAGTTCTTATATTTCTTATGGATAACTTCTAAACTTTATTTTCTCTTTTGTTTTAAGAATGATCTCAAATTCGTCAGTTCAATAAGATATGTAAAATATGTTCTAAAAAAAACTAAAATATGCAATTCCTTTTTTTTTTGGACAAGAAAAGGAGAGATTTTAGGGAAAGGGATAGAAAACTTGTGAGTCACATTTGATTTGGTTTCAATTGGATAAAAAAATTTCAATTGCTAGAAAAATACAAAAAATAAAAAATTTGTGGTGGTAAGTTTTTGGTAATTTAAACTCAAAGAAAAAAAACAATTCCAATCATTCTAGAGAGTATTACACCACCAAACAAAATAGTTTCAAAATCGTGATTTCACACATAAACACGATTTCCTTATGATTCTCCAAATCCTTCTGATTCTCCAAATCCTCAAATATCATAAACATTGAAAGCAAGCCTATAAATTTTCTCAAGAAAATGCAGTTGAAAATATTTTAAAAATCACTTCTTCTTTCTTGTTTACTTTAATCTTCAATTGCAGTTTCCAACAACTCTCATTTTATTAAATTTCATAGTGAATTGTGTGTATAAGTATAGATTTCAAAATTATGGATTTTAGTTATTTCTCTAGTTTATAAAAGAAAAACATAAACTTACAAAACTTTTGAAAGAATCTAAAACGAATTCTAGTATTCTGTTTCAATAGACATTTTGGCGATTACCATTTTTGGTGGTATGTATTTGTTATGAAAATACTATATATATTAAAGTAAAAAACTAATATGAAATTAAAATGAAAGTATATTAGATTACATAGAAAATACATTAAATAAAAACTTTAGTAAATTTATATGATATAAGGTAATGCTCATTTTATGTGTACATAATATAAGGTGATAATGAATGGTGGAAAAAACTAAAATCAAATATCTAGGTTATAATTTTCATTTGAACGAAAAAATAAAATTGATCGTAGTTTTCATTTATCATCAAACAGAATAATGATTAAAAATTACATAATTAAATATATGTTTTTAATTATATTTGTTTTATATAAAGTTCAACTAATTTCAAGTTCTTTTCATAGCCTCCATTTCTCACGTTTCATTTTTCATTCATTTATTTCAAAGGTTTTCTCTCCTTTTCTTGAGACCTATATTCTGAAAACGATTTTGTAATGATTAAGGAAATTCCTAAGCTTTTGAAAGAATTAGAAGATATAGAATCAAATCAATGCTTTATGTATAGATTTTTTGGCAGTTATAATTTTTTAGCAATATGTATTTGTTTTGAAAATACCTTATATATTAAACTGAAAATGTAGTTTTGAATTAAAATATGGTATATCTGATTACATAGAAAATATATTGAATCAAAATTGTGGTAAATTTAAATGAGACAAACTAATGATCATTTTCTGTATACAAAATGTAAAAGATGTAAAATGAAAATGAATGGTGAAGATAACTAGTAACTACAATGCAAAATTCAGATTATAGATTTCATTTATAATCAAACAACTTAATGATTAAAGATACATAACTAAATACATTTTTTTTGCCAAAAGATGATGATAGTTTTGTTTGCAATAAAAAAATTCAAGAAAATTTAATATAATTCATGTAAATTTTAAAAGAACAAATAAACATAAAAAAAGAGTTAATTAATCGGTACAAAAGAATTATTCGATTTATTTATCTTATATTTTGTAATATTTTCATTCAGAATTTGATATGTTTCATTTTTAAAATATAATATATATCCATGATTCAATACACCCTCCTAATGTTATTGGAAATTTTCTTAATAATGCAAAGTAAACAAAAATAAACTAAATTAAAGGGTTGATTTGAGTTAAGCAATGACTAATCTCGGCTTAGTCTTTAAAATTACACTCATGAATTTTATAATATATTATAATATGAAGTGGAACCTAACATTCCAACTTTACATAGGCATCAATACATTAATAAACAGAAACAAAATGACAAAAATTATTCTAAAAATTAGCTTTTTAATGAATAGTTAGGTTTCATAACCAGTGATGTTGTTGTGCTAAAGAATGTAAGAGCTCAATAGTATAACATCAAGTGACTTTCAACTGTGGATGATAAAGGAATCTTGACCAGAGCTTTATGAGAAGCTTAAATGTCGATTCTAAAACCATTCTTCATTATTGAATTGTAGTCAGCCCATCAATATTATCTCCTCTTCTTTTTGTTTCTCTACCAAACCCATTTATTTTGGGCCATGGATTATTAACAGACTAAATTAGGGCCCATTTTATATCAAGTTGATCCAATAGTGTCTTCCAATAAATAATTGGGCCAATGTTAAGATGTTAAGAACCCCTAATCTGATCTGTGCAACGTAGATGATTGTTTTGTTTGTATCCAAAGTGATATGGTCGTTTCATTTCGACCACAAGACAACAAAATTGGTAAAATGTGAAAATATCCTACCCTGTAGATTAAAATCATTCGATCCTACATCGGAAAGTGTATTGTTAGATATGTTGAAAATCCATCATTTATTAGGATATATATCAGTTAACTATAGAATCAAAAAAATATTTTATAAAAAATTGCTCTCTTTATTATTTTAGAAAATAAATGAAAACCAATAATCTTAGTTCTTAAAAACAACAATCTCATAAACTCTCAATCACAACTTAATAGGATGCCACAACTCAAAATCTCTATTTATAGACCCTAATCCTAGTCCTAAACACAATAGGTAACTCTAGTTTATTTTGATAATTCCTAAATAACTAATTAATCCTTATTGCTTTAGGTAGTTCGCTCCTCAAGTTATTCTTCAAGCTTATTTCCAACATTCTCTCTTAAGCTTGGAGTTGATTTTGCTGATGTCTTGAACTCCTATGAACTCTCTCATTATCTTGAATTTGTTCTTCCCAAGGGCCTTAGTGAGAATATCCGCTTTTTGTTCATTACCGGGAACATGCTCCATTTCAATTTGCTCGTTTTCTACACATTCTCTAATAAAGTGATACCTCTTGTGAATGTTGACCATGAAAGACCGGGTTCTTAGTAAGAGATATTGCCGACTTGTTGTCTATAAAAATCGGAACTCTCTCACTCTCTTTTCCGGTTATCTCACTTAGTAACTCCTGAAGCCATATAGCTTGCTTTGCCATTTCTGTGGCTGCCATAAACTCGGCTTCACATGATGACAATGCTACTGTTTCTTGCTCTTGTGAACACCAACTTATTGGACAATCATTGTAGTAAAAGATATGTCCGGTTGTGCTTTTCCCATCGTCCAAATCAACATTGTAGCTAGCATCACTATATCCTTTCAATCCTTTATTCTTGTTTTGGCTGAACTTTAGTCCTTATGAGAGTGTTCCTTGTAAATACCTTAGGACTTTCTTCAAAGCAATTCCATGAGACTCCTTAGGTTCTTGTATGTATCTACTTAAGACACCAACACTAAATGCTAAATTCGGTCGCATATGGATCAAATATCGGAGGTATCCGATAAGCTTTCGATATTCTTTTGCATTGATGCTTTTCTCATCTTGAGATTTCAAAAACTTAAAGCCCGATTCCATTGGTATGTGACAAGGATTACACTCACTCATTCCCGCTTCTTCGAGAATCTTCTTAGTATATTTTTCTTGTCTCAATGTTATACCACCTTCTTCTTGTATAACTTCTATTCCAAGATAGTATGTTAGTTTACCAAGATTACTCATCTCAAATCTACTAGACATACTTTTCTTAAAATCGATGATCATCTTGAGACGTGATCATGTTACCAATAAATCATCCACATAGACCGCTACAAGTAGAAGTTGTTCTTTTTCTTGTTTTCGGTATAAAGACACCTCTTTAGTACATCTTACAAATTTAAGCTCCTTGAGAATCTTGTTTAACATGTCATTCCATGCTCTTGGAGCTTGATTTAAACCATAAAGAGCTTTGTTCAACTTTTATACTTTGTTTTCTTTTCCTTTTGTTACAAAGTCTTCCGGTTGAGATACATAGACTTCTTCCTTTAGCTCTCCATGTAGAAACGCTATTTTGACATCAAGATGATGTATCTCCCATCCTTTTGTAGCAGCTAGAGCAAATATGAACATTATAGTTTTGATTCTTGCAACTGGAGCAAAGACTTCCTCAAAATCTATGCTGAATCTTTGAACATAACCTTTTGCAACTAGCCTTGCTTTGTATTTGTTTATACTCCCATCCGAGTTTCTTTTAACTTTGAAGACCCACGTCAATCCGATGGCCTTTGCTCCACTAGGTATATCAAAAAGATCCCATGTTTTGTTCTTGTTAATCGATTTTATCTCATCTTCACAAGCATCTACCCAAACTTGTGACTCCTTTACTTCATTAAAATCCCATGGTTCTTCATCAACTACTAACAAAAGACGTGTACTTTCAAGATCTCCTAGAAGCACAAAATCATCTAAATAACTCTGCTTCTTTATCTCCCTAGTACTTCTTCGAACAAGAGGTTCTTCTTCAACATCATTGCTTTCTTGATTTTCTTCTTCATCGATATCTTCATCATTGTTCGAATCCTCCTTTTGCTCTTCCATAATCTTTTGTTCACCAAGGATTATTGTTATCATTCAAGAATTACCATCATCTTTCCTTACTTCAGTTTGATTCCACTTCCAACCTTTGTTCTCATCGAAAGCTACATCTCGACTAAAAATAACCTTTTGACTTGTCGGATATAACAAACGATAGGCCTTTGAACATGGTTCAATCCCTAAAGGCACCAATACTCGTGATCAATCATCCAACTTCTTTCGATGAGAACTTTCTGTTTTTGCATAACTTAAGCATCCAAATACTCGAAGATGCTCAAGATTTGGTTTCTTTCCTTTGAAAGCTTCATATGGTGTTTGATCTTCCAATGCTCTTGTTGAAACACGATTAATGAGATAGGTAGCATGTCTCACTGCTTCTCCCCATAGATAATTTGGAAGATTCATGTGCTTTATGATACTTTGAGCCATCTCCATCAAAGTACGATTTCTTCTTTCAACAACTCCATTTTGTTGTGGAGTATAAGGTGCTGTCAAGTGTCTATGAATTCCATATTCATTGCAAGACATCTTGAATTCATGAGACATAAATTCTCCTCCCCTATTAGATCTGAAAACTTTGATGCTCAATCCCTTTTCTTTTTCAATCGCAAGTTTAAAGATTTTAAACTTCTCGAAGGCTTCACTCTTTTCACGAAGAAGTAAAGTCCACATAAAACGAGAATGATCATCAATTAATACAAAGATATACTTGTTTCTTGATGGTGTAAAGGGTGTGATTGGCCCAACAAGGTCTCCATGAATGAGTTCAAGCGCTTGTGATGCACGAAAAATAGTAGCTTTAGGAAAAAGTTTTCTTGCTTATTTCCCAAGTAAGCATGAAAAACATCTCTCTTTTTCTTTCTCCATCGAAAATTTTGGAATTCCCTTTACCATATTTTTCTTCATCATGTTCTTCATTGTTTCCACTCCATTGTGACCCGATCTTGCATGCCACTTTGTTGTTTCGTTTAGTGTTTCTAATTGTAAACACTTCATCACTTCAATTTCCATGGTTATCTTGTATAACCGATTTCTTGACCTCTTAGCTTGTATCATTAGTTTGCCATTTTGATCGTATAAGTGTAGAAACTCCTCTTTCATTCTTACTTCACATCATGATTCAGTGGCTTGCCCAAGACTAATGATGTTGCTTTTAAGGTCGGGTATATAGTAGACATTAGGCAATATCTTTCGCTCCTCATCATCGCATATGAAAAGTATTGACCTCTTCCTTTTATATCAATACGAGAATTATCTCCAAAATCTACTTTCCATGTGACCGTCTTGTCTAGTTTGAGAAAGTAATCTCTATTTCCCGACATATGATTACTAGCCCCATTGTCTAAGTACCAAATTTTTGCTTCATCTTTTGAGATTTCGTATTCTCTTGGCTTGATATTCTTCTTATTATGAAATACCACTTCATGAAAAAATAGATCCTCGACCTCTTGTGTTTCATCCTTGACTTCTTCTTCTTCATATGCTTCGTGAAGCTTAAGAAGTCTATCGGGGCACTTAGACACAAAGTGACCTTTCTTATCACACCTAAAGCAAATCACTTGTGTTAAGTCCTTCTTTTGTTCTCTACTATTACCATACGCACGTCCACGGCCTCTTCCTCTTCCTCGTCCTCGACCCCCTTGTCCTCTACCTCGTCCTCGTCCACCATCCTCTTGGTATTCGAAATTAGCATACATAAGTTTTCCTTCATCATGATCAAGTTGCTCTTCTCCACTAACTCTTTCATCATAGGCTTTTAACCTTCCAACTATATCCTTAAAACTTGTCTTCTTTAGGTCAAGGACTTGTTCAAGAGCAGCTATGATCGTGATATATTTTCTCCTTGGTAAGCTATTTAGAAACTTTTTCACAACCTTTGATTCGGCAATTTTTTCTCCTAGGGCAGCAGCTTTAGATGTAATCTCGGAGAGTTTACCCACATATCCATCTATTGTATCAGTTTCTCTCATCCTCATTCTTTTAAATTCAGCCATTAGGGTTTGTAGTCTAGCCTCCTTAACTCTCTCAGCTCCAACATGTTATATGATTTAATTGCTTCCCAAATCTCTTTTGGAGTTTCAAGATCTCCGACTTATAAGAAAAGTGTCTCCGGTATGGACTAAAACAAGAGAGCTTTTGCCATGCTATTCTTTTCTTGATCCGCTCCACCAGTTTCAATTGCGGTCCAAATCCATTGTACTTCGAACAACACCTTCATACGCATAGCCCAAACCGTGTAGTTTGTGGTGTTCAACATGGGACATTGTATGGACGATGACGAAGGCCCTCCTTCCTTCAGTTTTGTCTCAACTATATCACCAATGACTTGTCTCCTTTAAGTCAATCTCCGAGTACCCCTTTGTGAAAAACAAAACACGTTTTTCTTACTCCTTGGATTCGATTTCTTCTGATACCAAATATAGAATCGAAACAATACTTATAAAGAATTGCTTTCTTTATTACTTTGGAAAATAACTCAAAACCAATAACCTTAACTCTCAAGAACAACAATCTTGAAAACTCTCAATCACAACTTAACATCTTTATTGATAGACTCTAATCCTAAACTAGAGTTACCATATATAATGACTATTAATCTTTATTGCTTTAGGTAACTTGCTCTTTAAGTTATTGTTCAACCTTATTTCCAACATTAACTTCTTGATTTGGAAATCATAGATTCGCACCCACAACAGTAGCTGTTTTGGGATGCATTAATTTTGTTTATGATCAAACAAATTTTAGTTTATACTCTTCTTCTGATATTTTTTGTCATAATTCTTTTTCAATTCAATTATATATTAATCTCCATATATAATGATTTTCACGTTGTTTTTGGTTTATTTGATTCCAAAGACTTTGACTCCGGTTCAATGCTATGAAAGTATGAATTATATCATCATTTTAGATAATGTATAACTAAAGACAAAATGATTGAATATTAAATTATATAACAGGAGAAGTAAAAACAAGTAGTTTCCAATTCACTGTAAATATTATAAGGAACAAAGGAAACGAATTAGTAAAAGAAAAAAACGAGAAAGAGAAGATAAATGACATTGGTAGTGTCAAGAAGTGTAATAATTGATATCAATGGAGTTTTAAAATCTAATTTGGAATCAAGTGGAAGATTATTGGAGTTGATTGCAAAATGGATTATGGGCTTACAATTGATTGGGCCATACTATATGATGCAATTGAAACAAACAGATCCATTAAGAATAATCAAAGATAAAGAAACATATTATGTATATACATATATATATATATATGTAATTGGCTAACAGAAGATTAACAAGAGATAAAATTGAATTAACAAAAAAGTAAAGTTGAGAGAGAGATAACGATGGAGTCTTCTCCTTCGTTCTTCTGATATTTCATCGCAAGCTTGAGAGAGAAAGTTGATACTTCCTGTGTTGATCTTTGCTTCATCTTCTTTACTCTTCATCTTTTTTCCGTAACAAGACTTGATCATTAGGTGTATAATGATTAAGTAAACAGAGCTAAAGTTCTAAGCGAACTCACTTGAATCTTACATCGGATAAAGAAGAATTACGCTTAAGCTCAAAGGACTCTTACCTCATCTTTGTCGCTGCGTTATCTTGTTCTCTATTTCGTTCTTCATCTTGCTTTGATTCAGCCTCTAATCTCGTCTGCAATCAATCTTTGATCTAACAATCTTAAACGCAATTCTTTGATTGAAGACTGATGGCGAAGAATGGAATTGTTCCCAACTTATCCAAGATGCAATCTCTTACCGGATCTAACTACCGGAGGTGGTCAGAGGAGCTACTTTTCTTTTTCCAAGAAACCGGATTGGATTATATTCTTTCTGGAGACGATGAATCAATCGGTGGCGTTGGTATTATAGACTCAACTCAAATTCAACAAAATTCATATCAGAAAGATCCTCCTAAACGAGTAGAAGACGAAACTAAGAAACAAAAGCAAGATGGCTCAGTTGAGGAACACAACTTGACGTGTAGAGGACACATTCTACGTCACCTTTCTGAAAAGTTGTTTGATATCTACGTGAGTTTCAGTTCTGCAAAAGAGATTTGGGCAAATCTTAAGAAGAAATATGGTGGAGAGGATGAGGGAAAGAGACAATATATCACGTCTCAATGGACGTGTTTCAAGATTCAAGATAACAAGCATGTATTGGATCAGTTACATGACTACGAAGCCATTGTCTCGAGGATCCAAGCTGAGGGAATGCCCATTGATAATAATCTAGCGGCTCTGGTCTTGATAGATAAACTTCCAGACTCATGGAGCAACTATCGATCTAAACTCAAACACGAAAAAAAAGGATGGATCTTGATGAGTTAATATCTGACATTATGATAGAGGAAGCAAACAGAATGTTCCAAGGTAATGTCACTGAACCAAACTTATATAACTCTGATGCTAATCTGGTTGAAAGTTCTTCTAGAAATGGCAAGAAAAATTAGAAAGGAAAGAAGAAGTTCAAGGATAACAAAACTGCTCAGAAACAATCAGTAGAGTTTAAGAAAAAGATAAAGTGTTGGAGCTGTGGAAAACTGGGTCATAAGAAGCACGAATGCAAGCCAAAATCTCTGCAACAGAAGGAAAACACTCAAACTCATCTTGCAGAAGACATTGTCACTGTTGTAACTGAAGCTTTTACAGCTACTGACAAGGTGGAGTGGATTGTGGACTCTGGATCTACGAGACACATCTGCAACCAGAAAACACTCTTTAAGAAGATGGAAGACAATGGTAGTAACAATGTGTATCTAGGAGATGCTAGAGCTTTAAAGGTTGAAGGGATTGGAGAAGTTGAATTGAAGATGTCATCAGGGAGATCTCTAACCTTGACAAAAACTCTTTTTGTGCCTGATATGCGTAGGAATTTGATTTCTAATGCACTTTTGATGAATGCTGGTGTCAAACAAACAATAGAATCTAGAATATTAGTTTTGTCTAAGAATGGAAACTATGTAGGAAAGGCTTTCTACTGTGGTAATCTTTTTGTACTTGAGACTGAAGATGTGAATAAAGAGATTGATTTTGCTTACTTGGTTTCGAGTAATGATTCTTGGCATAGTAGACTTGGTCACTTGAATGTCAAGTCAATTAAAAGACTGAAACAAGCAAATCTGATTCATGAATCCATTGACTTCAGCTCTCAAAAATGTGAAACCTACATAGAAGCAAAGCATTCTAGATTACCTTTCAGACATAAAATTTCTCGTGCTTTTTCTCTTCTCGACCTTATTCACTCTGATATAGCTGATTTCAAAAACTCAACCAGTAGAGGAGGAAAATGCTATTACATCACATTTATAGATGATTTTTCAAGGTTCTGTCGAGTTTATTTGTTGAAATCAAAAGATGAAGCCTTTGATATGTTTCTGCAATTTAAATATGAATCAGAAAACCAATTAGGGAGAAAGATAAAAAGATTGAGATCAGATAGGGGTGGAGAGTATATGTCTGATAAGTTTAAACGTTTCTGTATTGATGAAGGTATAATTCATGAAACTTCAGCACCGTACTCACCTCAACAAAACGGAATCGCTGAAAGGAAAAACAGGACACTCAAAGACATGATGAATATAATGCTGTTGAGTTCAGGTATGTGTGATCAAATGTGGGGGGAAGCTATGTTGGCTGCGTGTCATATTCTCAATAGAGTGCCACACAAACGAATACCTAGTACACCTTACAAGCTATGGAAAGGTTTTTCTCCTAATCTAAGTTACCTCAGAGCTTGGGGATGATTAGCAAAGATAGGTTTTTCATAGTTCAAAAGGACTAACATTAGATCTAAAACTTGTGATGCTATATTCGTTGGTTATGCTAGTAATAGTGTAGCATACATGTGTATTGTTTTTGATAAACAGTCTATGAGTCTTGGTCAGGTGATTGAATCCCATGATGTGGAGTTCTTCGAGGGAATCTTTCCATTTAAGAAAGATACTGGATCTGCTGAAACCATAACAACATCTCTGAACTCTAATGTTGCTTCTGGTCAATGACAGAACGAATCAAGGAAATAAACCTTAGAGATATATGATGATACAGAGTTAAGGAGAAGTAAGAGAATGAAAATTCCAACAGATTTTGGTGCAGATTTCATCACCAACTTCCTCGTTGATGAAGATGATATAAGTGAAGAAATAGTTTTCACTTTTCTTCTTGAGGAAGAACCTTTGTCATTCATAGAAGCAATGCAATCAATTGATGCTCTCTTTTGGAAAGAAGCAATAGATAGCGAATATGACTCTATCATTACTAATCATACATAGGAAATTGTAGATCTCCCTAATGGATGCAAAGCTTTAAAATGCAAATGGATTCTTAAGAAGAAGCTAAAGGCTGATGGATCTATTGACAAGTTCAAGTTCAAGTTAGTAGTTCAAGGATACTCTCAAACTCAGGGAATTAACTTCTTTGATAGATATGCTCCTGCCATAAAGATTGCATCTGTTAGAATGCTATTAGCTGCGACGTCATCTCACAGGTTGGTAGTACACCAAATGGATGTTAAGACAACTTTCTTGAATGGTGACTTAGATGAGGAAATTTACATGATTCAACCAGAAGAGTTTGTAATAGAAGGACAAAAGAATAAAATTTGCAGATTGAAAAAGTCAATATATGGTTTGAAGCAGGCTCCTAAAAAGTGGTTTGAAAAATTCAGCTCAGTCTTGATTAAGAATGGTTTTGTATCGAACACATGAGATACATGTATTTCCAGCAAGTGTATAGAATCTGATTATGTGATAATATATTTCTATGTTGATGATATGTTGATCTTGGGATCATACTTATCAATAGTAGAAGAAACGAAATCGTTTCTAAATTCGAAATTCTGCATGAAAGACCTCAAGGAAGTAGATGTCATCTTAGGCATCAAAGTGACAAAAACAGATGAAGACTTCAGTTTATCTCAGTCACACTATATAGAGAAAGTTCTAAAGAAGTTCAACTACTGGGATAAATCTGCAGCAAGAACACCATATGACTCATCTCTGCACTTATGTAAGAACAGAGGTGAAAGTATCAGACAAAGTGATTTTGCTAAAATCCTTGGGAGTGTGATGTACTTGATGAATTGTACAAGGCCTGACATAGCCTATGTAGTAAGTAGGTTAAGTCGCTATACTCACATCCCAAATGAAGATCATTGGAAGGCAATAGATTGCTTATTGAGGTATCTTAAAGGAACACAAAATAGAGTTTAAAGGATCTACTTGTGTTTTAGAGGCCTTTTGTGATGCAAACTGGGCAACAGACAATGATGAGATCAACTTTACTAGTGGGTATATTTTTATGTTAGGAGGTGGGGCCATATCTTGGAGATCTAGAAAGCAAACGTGTATAGCTCGATCAACAATGGAATCTGAGCTCATTGCTTTGGAACTAGCAGCACAAGAAGCAGATTGGTTGAGAAATGTGTTTGCAGATTTACCAATGGTTAGCAAGCCATGTTCTTCCATTCTTATAAGATGTGATTCACAAGCAGCCATTGGAGTAGCTATGAATAAGCTATATAATGGTAAGAAACGACATATTCGAATGAGACATAAAGTACTGAGAGGCCTTATGGAGGCTGGTGTATTGTCAATTGAATATGTTAGGTCTGTGAAGAATGTAGCAGATCCTTTTACAAAAGCTCTATGTAGTCGCTTGGTCAAGGAGACAGCTAGAGAAATGGGTCTGTTTCAGACTTAAGTTTGTGAAATTCTCAAAGCTCCTTACCAATGGATTTATTAACTTAAACCATGGTTCAATAGGTCAAAGCAAGAGAAGGACATGTGTAAACTTGGATAAGTCTGGGAAAATAAGTTGAATGCTTATGATATGTAAAGAACAAAGAGTTCTCATGTGTAATTGTTTGAGTTTCTACTGAAGTAAGAAACTCGTTGAACGTTTGGAAAAGACTGCTACAAGCAGAATGTGTATAATGAAAGTTAAAATCTGTGCGCTTTGTTACAGGAAAATAACATTGATTCAAGTCTTGATGACATCAATAGAGTTTCGAAATATATTTTGGAATCAAGTGGGGGATTGTTGGAGTTGATTACAAAATGGATTATGGCTTACAATTGATTGGGCCATACCATATGATGCAATTGAAACAAACAGATCCATTAAGAATAACTTGATAACAAAGATAAAGAAACAGATTATGTGTGTATATATATATATATATATATATGTAATCAGCTAACAGAAGATTAACAAGAGATAAGATTGAATTAACAAAAAAGTAAAGTTGAGAGAGAGAGAGATAACGATGGAGTCTTCTCCTTCTTTATTCTGATTTTTCATCGCAAGCTTGAGAGAGAAAGCTGATATTTCCTGTGTTGATCTTTTCTTCATCTTCTTTAATCTTCATCTCCTTTTCGTAACAAGACTTGATCATTAGGTGTATAATGATTAAGTAAACAAAGATAAAGTTCTAAGCGAACTCACTTGAATCTTACACCGGATAGTGAAGAATTACACTTAAGCTCAGAGGACTCTTACCTCGTCTCTGTCGCTGCGTTCTCTTCTTCTATGTTTCGTTCTTCATCTTGCTTTGATTCAGCCTCTAATCTCGCCTGCAATCAATTTTGATCTAACAATAATTTCATCATCATTGAGTTACACACAAAAAAAATCATCATCATTTATCAGTCACTTTGTGAATGTTTTTGTGTTTTTGACGAAGAAATAATTAAGAGGTAAAATGGTCTTTTACAACAAAGTGAAAATCAGAAAAGTGACATTTTTTGGGTGTGAAAAAACTTAATGATGTTTTTTACAAAATTAAGACTCAATTGGGTGCTGACACCCAATTAACTCTACAATTTATTTGTTAACATTGCTATGTAACACAAAACAACATAAGTCTTCTTTAGGTCACTCAAAAAAGTGTAGATTGGGTTCTTTAGTGAGCTTTACATTTTTCAGCAAAAATGTTCTAACCGGAGTTAGCACAATAAATATTTGTATTAACGTGGATCAAATTCTTCGTTTATTGAATAAGTTTTGAGATAAATACAACGGGAAAGATAATGAATTCTCTTTAAAACACCCTAAAGTCCACTCTACTCCGTTCCGCTCCGTAGTTCAAAGTGCTCTTGGTGCTCTCAATGCTTCAGATGGCTTCTCCTTGAGCCAAACCCTTTTATTTATAGACCCGAATCCCTTTTCCTTAATTGATAAGGATTTCCCTTTTACCTTATCAATTCAGGATTTTATCCCTAATTTTTCAGGGATTTTTCCGCAGATTCTGGAACCTTCTTTACTCTTCTAAAATTCTTCTAATTGGGCCAAAGATTCTTTTTATGGAAAACGGACCTTTTTTGAGGGTGAAGCCCACCTTCAACAGGTGTCCCCCAATTCAATGAGTGAAATAATTGAAGTCTTTGAATTTTTAATAACTCTGTAAACTCCTTTAATTATCTTCATATTTATTTTTAATTTCTTCTCCTTCCCTTCTTTCATTAGTAGGTCTCCATAATCATTTCCAACCAAAATGGATTTTAACCATTTTGGCCCATGAAGCTCATTTGCTTTTTAACCTACTATATAAGTCTAAGTTTACTTCACTTCCAACTCTTTTCTCCTTCTTCATCCAACGGGTTCGGCTTCTTCATCAAACGGGCTCGGCTTCTTTGTTCATCGGGTTCGGGTCGTCGGTGTTCACTTCTCCGACGGTGGCTCATTGTTGTGGTGACACGGGCTCAGCTAGTTCTTGATGCGGACCGGTTTTGCGAGTTCTTAACACGGGCTCGGCTAGTTCTTGATATGGGTTTTGGATTTTTTAGGCTTCATTATTCCCATCATAGATGGGCTCGGCTTGGATTAACGGGTTCAGCTCTTTCCCATTTCTTTAAGTGGTGCGGCTCGGCTTGAATCTTCTTGACGGGTTCGGCTCTTTTCTTTTTCTTGAAGTGGTGCAGCTCGGTTCAGGAACAGGCGATACGGGCTTGGCTTTCTCATTCGGACTCGGTTTCTTGAAGTGCGGCTCGGCTCGTGGAATTACCCGACTCAGCTTGAATTATCGGCTCGGCTCAAATTACCGGCTCGGTTCGTGGATACCGGCTCCGCTCGAATCTTGGTTAAGTGGTAATTCTCCTTTATTTGTTCCCCAAATACTTTATCTTGAAGATGAGTTAGATTGATTCTCCTTCGTTGATCTTTAAACAACTTATATCTCCAATTTTTATTTGTTTCTTTCTCTAAACAATTTGATGATGATGACAATAATATGATGATATCTTCGTCTTTAGCAGGTTTAGTCTTGCGCAAGTTGCGGGTTTTCAAAGTTGTCAAGATTTACGGGTTTTGCGTATTGCATCTTGATCTTTAGAGGTAAATTCATCTTGACTTAGATAAATTTCAATTTATAAGAATCCTCTTTTCGTTTCTTTTTATGCAAAATGCTAACTTGTTTGCTTGAACTCAGCTACATGAGTTGTTAACCTCTCTTGAAAGCGATTTGATTTTTGCAATAAACGGGCTCATCTCGTCCATTCTGACTCGAATGACATCAACTCCAACGCGGGTAATTTATATGCGGTCTAAGTACTTCTATGAAGTTTTATGTGAACTTAATATTTCTTAACAATTTTGCTCTGATACTTGTTGATTTTTTTTTTTGGTTGTGTGAAACATGTCATTGATGGGTTTCCTCAGTATTCTACGCCTCTTCACATTCCTTAACTCGGTGGTTTCGGATCTCATCTTTTTCAGGTAGTTCTCTTGTTATCTCCTTTATTCGATTTAAAATTGATTTTGTATTGTTATTGTCTTGTCGGATCAGTTTATCTTCGTTCATTGACTCAAGTACTTCGAGAATCCCCTGATCAGATTGCGGGTTCGCTCTGATCTTTGGGAAACTTGGTCATTTCTTCTCCGTTATTTTAATTATTCAACGCATCTTACTTCGGGGTATGCTCTCTAATCCGTCTTTATGAGAAACTTTTATCTTTATTTTGATACGCGGAACAAAAAATTATTTTTGTTATTTTCAGGTATATCGAGGAATTACTATGTCTGATCAGTCGAGTTCTTCGGGATCCAGTGGGGGTAGTTCATCATCTGATTCCTCATCTGGTTCTAGTCCTTCTTCCGATCATAGGTCAGATGCTGAGATTGATATAGTGTCTTATCTGGACAATTCTTCTACTCCCGGTCAAATAGCCCTGCGTCGACTTCAGGATAGCGTTAATAGAAGGAGGAAACATTGTAGGACAATTTCCGATTCTAATGGTCCGTCGGTGAGAACAGGGAGATTAGTTAGGGTTAAAGGTAAAGAGAAAACAGTCCTAAAGTGGAAAGCTCGCATTGATGAGGAGGTGATGGTTCCGTTGGTGAATGGGAAAATACCATGGGATTGGGTGGATAGACTTGGTCTTACCTTTTCTACCATGTCGTATGAAGACGTTCAGGCGATTTCCAGCTATTCTACATCTACAACCACAAAACTTAGAGTCTCAAGGGCGATGCGCCCTAGGTCGTGGGATTCTTTTTCAAGATATCTATGTCTTCATGAGGACTACTTCCTGAAATGTGGGCTCTGGTTTCCTTTGCCGAGCCTTCTTATCAAATACTGCAGGAGACGTCGGATTGCTATTTCCTAACTTACTCCACCTACTATCTGCAACATGGTTTATCTGCTTGTGATTGGGGCCAACTTAGGTTTTGATGTGGATTGCGATTTTTTCGAAGTAATGACCACAATTATGACGAGCAAGTCTTTTCACGGGACTTATTTTGCGACTATGAGGCCTAATTGTGCTAGTTTGAGTGATAAGCCGTCTAAAGTATCCGACTAGAAAGATCGCTATTTCTTTGTTGAAATTAATGAGGCTCCGGTTACTGATGTTAATGTTGATTTTATAACCTCTTGGTCTCCTATCTTGGGTAGAAATTGGCTTTATTCTTTTCTTTTGATTATTTTGAAGTTTGTTGATGTTGCTTATTTTCAATTTTTTCTACAGTTCGGCATAATCTCTTCCCAGAGTTGTCTTCAAAGAACCTCGCAAACTATCAGCAGTTTAAGGAAATTTAACTGGTTTCATGGACGAAACTTTTGAGGGTGTGTAATCAGTAGAATATTCCTCGGATTGATGCAGGTTTAGTCTATCTCCTTGTAACGCACTTTTTAATGAAATGTCTTCTTTTGAAAAGCGTACTTCTTTGGTTTATAATTTCTAAGTGTTGGATATTCGCAGCTTCTTGTAAAAAGATGGGGGATTTCGAGGATACTCCAATTTACATAGCTAGTCTGGAGAAGGATATTGCTCACATTTAAAGTGGAGACAAAGGAAAAGCAAAGAGAGGTGACAAAGGAAAAACTGCAGCCTCCAATGACATTACTCGTGGATTCCCGACCGGAAATGAGATCTCCATACCTTTTGTTTCTACCCTACCTCCGCAGCGATTATTCTTCCGGAACCGTCTTCTGGTAATAAGATTATTCCTTTTTCTTCTACTCCGATTACAATGCTTCAAGACTTTGGTACCTCGTCGAGAGTGCGGGGAGTTGTTTCCAAGACTCAGATTTTTTTATTATTGAGACCCCTTTTTTTTTATTCTTCTGATCCGCAGTTTTAGGAAAATATTATAACTTTGACAGGAGAAAGCTCGACAAACTACTGAGAAGATTGGGGATAAAAGGGGACAAGATATTCCTTTACCATCCGTTTCGAAGAAACTCCGCGCTACTTCTAATGATAATCCTATCCATCTTGATCTTTCGGATAAATCTCCAATCACTCTTTCTTCTTCTGATGATCATGACAAAGTTGCACTCTTTAACAGGCGAATTCGGCCTCGAAAAGATGTTCTTCCTCATGTGGAGAATATTTCTCAGATGAATTTGTACAAGTCATACTCTTATCATGCTTTTCAGGTAAGAAAAACGGGGAAAACTTTGGTGGTTGAAATACTCAATTTCTTATTCATTATTGGGTTTTGTAGGCAACTAGTTATCTCAATGCTTTGGCCGAAGAGTATGAACGACATTTGGCGGATATTGAATATCTTAAAACTCAGAAAGATTCCGCTTTCAGGCTCGGGTCCAAGAGGAATTGGATCTTTCAAGGAAGAAAATATCAGAGTTGGAATCTGCGTTTTCTAAGAAAGAAGTCGTTCTAGAGAACATGCATCTGCACGCGAAAAATGTTGATGGGGAAATTAACAAGGTTAAAGCATCTGCTGAGTTGGAGAAAGCTTGTTTTACTAAGGAGAAAGAGGAAGGAATCGCAGCAGTGACGGTTCAAGCATCTTCTCAGCTTGCGAAGTTGAAGAATTACTTTGACAAGGAGCCTACAGTTCGGGGTATTCACGCTGAAATGAACCAAATCCGGGGAATTTTGGACTTCCTTCCAGCACTTAGGTTTTTTTTTAGTTGTTTTCATTATGTACTTCTCGGGTTTATCATCCCGTTTTCGGGATTGTCATGACTACTTGCTTAGTATGACTTTATGGGAGTTTGAGTATTTTGGATTTAGTTTGTCCATTTTTCTTTATTCACAAAATGGTTCATAAGTTCGAATCAAGTAAAAGCTTTGCGGACTTTGATTGGTGGGGGTCCCGACAATACGCATTTTAAGGGTTTTTCTTTAAAAAAATCAGGACAGCTTGCAAGCGACGCTTGGCAAGATTTTTAGTCATTTGGAGAAGGCCTTGGCAAATTCATTTTGAAGGGTCTTCCCTTGGAGTGAAATTGGTGAGATAGCTTGCAAGCAATGCTTGGCAAGATTTTTCTTAGGATATTCTGGAATTGCTCCATTCGGACTTCTTTCCGAGATTTTCTGAAGATGGTGTTCGACAAATTTTTCTGAAGAAATTAGAGAAGGCCTCAAAGATTTCTTGTCTTAAGGTTTTTACCTTTCAACTGAATTTTGAGACAGCTTGCAAGCAACGCTTGGCAAGATATTTCTCTTATGTTCGAGAATTGGAGATGGCCTCAGGGGATTTCGTTTCGAGGGGTCTTCCCTGAAAACTGAAATCTCTGAGATAGCTTGCAATCAATGCATAGCAAGATCTTGGTATAGTTGGGAATAACGCGTTTAAGCGAAATAAAATGGATTTTATTAATATAGCTGCACCCCGTAAAAGAGGTTACATACGTACCCCGCAGGGATCAAGCCTGGTCATAGTTCACCTTACATACTCTTTTTTTTTTTTTTTGCTAGAGTCTATCTATTTACAAGCGTGAATATGTAACATGAAGAGTAATGGTAGAAACATTTGAGGTTGATGGAGTTCCATGAACGCGGTATCTTCTTGCCTTCCAAGGTTGTTAACTCGTATTCTCCCTGCGTTACGATTTATGTGATCAAGTATGGTCCTTTCCAATTTGCTCCCAACTTCCCGGCGTTCACATCAGCCGTATTCTCGAATAGTTTCCTCAAAACCAAATCTCCTTCAGCTAAATATCGGCCTTTCACTTTCTTATTGTAATATTTCGCCGCTTTCTGCTGGTAATTTTGATGTCGCATAAGAGTCTATTCGCGGTTCTCTTCGAGATCGTCAATGCAGTCTTTCATCATTTCGTCATTAATTTTGGTCGTTGTACGAGTATTCTTTGTCGGAGACTCGGGACACTTGCTTCCGCCGGAGCTAATGCTTCTACTCCGTGGGCGAGAGAAAAATGTGTTTTCCGGTTGAACTTCTAGGAGTTGTTCTGTGAGACCAAAGTACTCCATTGAGTTCATCAGCCCATAATCCCTTCTTTTCTTCCAGCCGTGTCTTCAATCCATTAAGTATTCTTTTATTTGTTGCTTTGGCTTATCCATTCCCTTGGGGATTTCTCGGAGTCGACTTCCTTAAACGGATGTTCCATCGGGCGCAAAATCCTTCGAATCGCGATGATGTGAACTGGGTTCCGTTATCCGTAACTATCTCATATAGTAATCCGTGTCGACAAATTATACTTTTCCAAACGAACTTTTGAACGTCGATATCCTGAATATTGGAATATGCCTCCACTTCAACCCATTTGGTAAAATAATCTGTCATAATTAGCAAAAACCGTTTTTACCGGGATGTTTGAAGTGGTTTGACAATATCCATCGCATATCTCATAAAAGGATAAGGAGCAACACTGGACTTTAAGAATTCGGTTGGGGCGTGGATTAACGGGGCGTGACTTTGACATTTCTCACATTTTGCGGCGTATTTCTCGCAATCTACTGCATAGTTGGCCAAAAATATCCAAGTCTTCGAATTTTTAAAGTTAAAGAGCCTCCGCTTGAATGATTTCCACCGGCCCCTTCGTAAAACTCTTGCATTATTTTTCCCGCTTCGTTCTTATTGACAAATGTTAACAACGCACCTATAGTGCTTATGCGGAGGAGATTCGCGTCTATTAAAGTGTAGTGTGCACTTTTTTACTTTTAGCCTTCTTGCTGCCCATCTATCGGTTAATACTATTCCATCTGCTATGCAAGTGTTTATTTCTTCACGCCAATTAGTGGTTTGGTCCCAATCGGGGTTTTCTAATTCCTGAATATCAACTGCCATACATAGTTCTTGCGCGAGTTGTATGCTTGGTTCATCGATACTTTCTACCAGAATAATTTGTCTTTGCGTCGGATCGGAAGTGGACGCTAGTGTGGCCAAAGCATCTGCTGAAGAATTTTCATCACGTAGGATTTTCGTTATGGTGAAGGATTGAAAATCCTTTGTGATTTCTCTGACGACCTTCAAGTACGGATCCATTCGCTCATTTTTGGCGTCATATTCTCCATTAACTTGGTTTGCAACAAGTTGTGAATCGCAATACGCTTCTATGTGTTGGACGCCTAGTGTTTTTCCCAATTATAATCCGGCAATGAGTGCTTCGTACTCCGCTTCATTATTTGAAGCTGGGAAAGATAATCGGAAGGACTGCTCCAAAATTTCTCAGTTTGGTGATTCAAGTCGTACACATATCCCTGATCTGTGCCGCGAAGATGATCTGTCAACGTGTAAAGACCATTTTTCTTCTATGGAGGGTTCCGTCATAACAACTTCTTGCGGAAGTTCAGTTAGAAAAGATTCCAACACCTGAGATTTCGTGCTAGTTCGACCTTTGTACTCAATGTCGTATTCACTCAATTCTACTACCCATTTAGTCATTTTGCCCGATTAGCTTGGGCTATGTAGAATCGTGCGGAGCGGCTGATTGGAGAGTACAATAATCGAATATGACTAGAAATAAGGTCTTAGTTTCCTCGCAGAAACAACTACTGCCAATGCCAGTTTTTCTACCGCTGAATACCTTGTTTCTGCTCTGTCTAAGGCTTTGCTTACATAAAAAATTTTCCTTTGTTCTCCGCGATCTTCTCTTACTAAAACTCCACTTACAGCCGAGATAGAAACTGACACGTAAAGATACAAAATCTCCCCATCTTCTGGTTTAGTAAGGACTTGTGGTGTTGAGAGGTATTCCTTAAGCTGTTTGAACACTTCTTCGCATTGGTTGTCCCAATCAAAATGCTTCTTACCTCAGAGTAATTTGTAGAATGGATGGCACTTATCTGTTGATTTTGATTTGAAACAGTCTAATGCGGTTATCCGTCCCGTCAACCTTTGAACTTCTCGCGTATTTTTTGGTGACGATAGGTTCATTATAGCGTCTATTTGTTTTAGATTGGCCTTAATTCCTTGCTTGGTGACGATATAACCCAAGAAGTCTCCGAAAGTTACTGCGAACGTACACTTGGCCGGGTTGAGTTTTATTTGATACTTGTTCAAAATTTCAAAACATTCTCGCAAGTGGGTAATCTGATCGCCGCTTTGCATTAACTTCACCAACATATCGTCAATATAAACTTCCATAGAATCGCCAAGAAGTGGGGTGAACATCCGATTGACTAATCGTTGATAAGTTGCTCATGTGTTCTTTAGCCCGAACGGCATTACCTTATAGCAATAAGTTCCTCGATTCATTATGAATGCTGTTTTCTCGCGATACTAGATGCATCTTAATTTGATTATATCCAGAGAAGGCATCCAAAAAGGTGAGCAATTCGTTTCCGGCTGTAGCTTCCACGAGTCTGTCAATATGTGGGAGAGGAAAGCAGTCTTTTGGACTTGTCTTGTTCAAATCCATGAAATCAACGCACACTCTCCACTTCCCATTTTTCTTTTTGACAACAACGGGGTTAGCGAGCCACTCAGGATACTTCACCCCAATTATTGAATCCGCGTTGGTCAATCTTTCCACTTCATCGTTTACAGTCTTTGCTCTTTCTAGTCCGAGCTTACGCCTCTTTTGTTTGATCGGTTTGTAAGTCGGATCAATGTTAAGTTCATGGCAAGTTATTTTCGGGTCTATTCCTGGCATATCAGCGGTTGACCATGCGAATGTCGAAACATTTTCCTTTAGGAATTTGACTATCTCCTTTTTAAGTCCTTCGTCAAGATCCATTCCTATTCTGACAGTCCGTTCTGGGTGCAGTGGATCGATATTTACTTGCTCCGACGACTCTTGCTTTGGGTATTTCTCACAGGAGAGTTCCACTAGAGTGACCTTTTTTGAAATGACGTATGCTCCTTTGTTATTTCTGATTTTACGTTCAGCGACGTAATATGAACACAATGCCCGCTGGTTGCCTCTGATCGTATGGATTCCATTTCGAGTTGGAAGTTTAACACATTGATGGTATGTTGAGGGAACCGCCTTCATGGTGTGAATCTAAGGGGTCCCCAAAATTATATTGTAAATTGGGGGTTGTCAATTACAACGAATTTTATCCACTTAGTCATTTATGCGATGCATACAGGTAACTTTATTGTTCTGACAGTGATTATTGCTTCTCCGTTGAATCCTACCAGAGGTTTTACTGACAATTTCACATCTGATTCGTGAACTCCCATCCGTTTTAAGGTATCTTTAAAGATAAGGTTGACTGAACTTCCAGTATCAACGAGTATCCGAGAAACTGCGCAATTGGCTATTTGTAGATTTATCACCAGATGATCGTCCTGTGGTCTGTCCAATCCTTCTGTATCTTCTTCCAAAAAAGATATCATAGGATCCGGTGCACTTTTTCGTTCTCTTTGTTTTGCGTCAGGAGAAAGTTTAGAAGAAGAAATCCCCTTTCTCTCTTGATTTTTGATTGAACGAATTAAGTCACATCAGGCCAATTCTCCTCCCATTATCATGTTAACATCTATTAACGGAGGTTTGCCATCCTTGTCTTTTGGCTTCTCCTGTTCATCATCCGTAGACTTCTTATCATTGGGTTTTCTTTCTTCTCTTTTTTCTTGTTTCGGCTCTTCAAAATGTCTCCTCTGCTATACGTTACTGCGTTGTTCACCATTCCATTCCGTTCTCCGACGGCCTCGACTATCATCGGGGATCTCACCTCTTTGATATTTTGCAAAAAACATTCTTTACAGAACAATACATTGTGCCGTTAGGTGTCCGGGTCTTTTATGGTAAGTGCAGTAATTGATTTCGCCCTTTTCTTCATTATAGCATCATCTTTCGGTTCTTGGAGGAGGTGGCATTGCTTCCCGAGAATTGATATTAAAGTTGGATATCCTTCTCCTTTTCTCGTCTTTCTGGTAATCCTTGTCATAATGCTGCTTTGGTTCGTGATTTTTGTCTTTTGATTCTCTTTTTGAAGTTGACGTTTTATGAAGGGCAAGTCTCTTTGCATAAGCCGCCCTATCTTCTTCTAACTCCGCGTAATTCATTGCACGGCTCAAGGCGTCTTTCAACGAACTTGGATGATGAAGGATTATGCTTTCTCTAAAGCTATAATTATGCGGTAGTCTTTCCTTCAAGGCGTGGATAACTATGTCATCCGGGAAGTTCGCTCGGGAGGCTACTTCTCAGAATCGGCTGATGTAGGCTCGTATTGACTCCTTTAGCCCTTATATTGTTGCATTAAGATCCGAACTTGAAGTGTTTTTCTGGATGAGCATCGAATAATGTTTCAGAAAGCTGTGAGTGAGTTGTCGGTAGCTATGTATTGAATTTGGCTCCAATTTGGAAAACCAACTCAAAGCATCCTCTGTTAGGCTTTCTACAAACAATTGACAATTTCCTGCATCTTTTTTCTTTGGCGGGATTCTTGCAACGAACTAAGTTCATTTGTGTCAAGAAATGGCTTGGGTCCGTTTTTCCTTCGTATGTTGGCAATTTCATCTTCTCTGGTTGCCCAACATGGACATTGGTTATCCGCCCCGAGAAGGGCTTGGTCGAGTTCTCATCAGGATCCGATCAATTTCCGGTGAAGAACTGGTTGCCCGATGGACCTTTGAGCTAATTTCTTGTAGGACTGCTTCTACCCTTTCGTTTATGCGCGATTCCTCTTGAGTTCCCGCATTTCCTCCGTAAGATCCATGTTCGGCGAAGGTTCCTCTTGTCGAGTTTCTCTGGTCATAAGATGTTCTTTGATGACCACTTCTTTCTGGCGAATCTGGGAATAGGACCCTTCTTACTGGTAATGGGGTTGTGCGGTCGTAACATTGTTCCACCGGTTCTCTTACTCGTCCCCGGCATTCCGTTAACGCGCGTTTAACTCATTGATGTGTTCGTTGAATTTCCGTTCCATCTCCTTCATCTGGTTCACATATGCATTTGCTTCGGTATTCAGTGCCACTTGACAATTTTCTCCGGTTGGTGACAATAAAGTATTGTCCGCCGAACCCATATTTTGCAGCATTGAACCCATTGCCGGCAAAGCCGAACCCGTTTGCGGCTACGATGAGCCCGTTACCAGTGGGATATCTCCAATTCCCGGAATATCTGTGTCTTGTCTCTGTTCTGACAGCAAAATTTTGTCATGGTTCGGGTTTCCGTCAACCCGTTCAATTGAATTTTTTCCTGTTCTCCATCGCCAAACTCTTTTGTGCATTAGAAGAATTCGTTTGTCCCCACATACGGCGCCAACTGTTCTAATTGGAGTTAGCACAATAAATATTTGTATTAACGTGAATCGAATTCTTCTTTTATTGAATATGTTTTGAGATGAATACAACGGGAAAGATAATGAATTCTCTTTAAAACACCCTAAAGTCCGCTCTGTTCCGCTCCTCTCCGTAGTTCAAAGTGCTCTTGGTGCGTTCAATGCTTCAGATGGCTTCTCCTTGAGCCAAACCCCTTTATTTATAGACATGAATCCCTTTTCCTTAATTGATAAGGATTTCTCCTTTTCCTTATCAATTCAGGATTTTATCCCTAATTTTCAGGGATTTTTCCGCATATTCTAGAACCTTCTTTACTCTTCTAGAATTCTTCTAATTGGGCCAAAAATACTTTTTATTGAAAACGAACCTTTTTTGAGGGGTGAAGCCCACCTCCAACAAAAACTCAGTCCAATACAACTTAGGGTTGTAAGTAATAAGATTATTCAAAGTATTCAGTTTGATTTGTGTTAAAATAACAAATTATGTATCTTTTTGTTAACTAATAGATCGATAAATACTAGTCAATACTCCCTCTGTTTCACTTTACTTGATGTTTTAGGATTTTTTGTTTCATATTAGTTGATGTTTTAGGATTTCTATGCAAAATTTATTGTGTTTTTAGTGTTTTCGATCCTTTGAATTCTGCAGATTGATTTGTGATTGGTTAGATTATTTTAGAATTTGTGGTAAAACATGTTTTATTTAGATAAAATATAAAATTTAATGATTTCTTAAACTGTGTGAAAAAACTTAGAAGATCATATATGAAACGGAGGAAGTATATAATTCAACCTTTCAAATTTTTAACAACATGGATCAACGCGATTCCATGTAGTCAAACAAACGATCTACAATTGTAATAATTGATGTCATTGTATTCTTCCAAAAAATTAAATTAACACACCTCGTTTCATTAGATATTTAAAGATATATCAATTTACAATAAACGACAATATTCAAGAACACCTCTTTATAATTTATAATTTTAACTAAAGTTTCTGGTGATTTTAGAACAAATAATAAAAAATCCTTAATTAATCCAAAATCATTTGAAACTTTACGAATTCTAAATCACTTAAAATACATTTTTTAGTATATACCACTAACACTTAAAAATAGTAACAAGTAACATCCACATTATGTACTATACATGCAAAAAATTAATACAGTGTCATTAAAACATAACTATAATGTATAAAACTCTATTTATGTTGGGAAGAGATTAAAGGAACAATATTAAGAAAAAGCAGTGGAGATAGAGAGCATTGTTGGTCGTGAATAGTGATTGTGGATCAGAATGTAAACAGAAAACTGCAACTTTCATGATCTTAAGACCTCCTCTGTTGGTCTGGTAATCTAAGGTCGGAAATTCTTTGTAATGACGATATGTTGTCTGGAGGAGATGATGGCAAAGTTGAAAATTCCAAAACTATATACATCGCATTTCTCTGTCACATTCATTGTGTAAGCTAGTTCTGTTTACACACAATTTCATAGAAAAACATATTATAGTATATTATCATTAATAACAGTTTTTATGTAATAAAAACCAAAATATACTGAATTAAAATCTTATATGAATGTCAATTGAGTTGAAGAAAAAAGAATGTTAATTGAGTTAAAAACTGAATTAGAAACCTATAATTAAAGAAATTTGAATTAACCCAAAATTTTTATTAAAAAAAAAAAATTGACAAAAAAACTGAAGAAATGAATCAAAATATTTTCTCGTTTTTAGTAAACAAAAATCGTAAACCGGTAATAAGCTAATAACTGAAAACCTGACTTGAAAACGTATCAAATTATTTCTTCACCTTAATCACAACGTTCATCAAGCATTCTATCCACAGAGCAGATTCCGCTACGCACAAAGGTTTCGTACTTGACCCTTAGACTCACAATCCAACTTTACTTTTTATGAAGCTAAATTGCTTATTTGATGTTATCTTTTACTGGAAAGTGTTCCACGGCAGAGGCTTCTAAAGAGACATTTTCATTTGCATATTTGGGGATCATAGTTGCCTGAAAAACAAATGGAAAGAGTTCACCATGAGAAAAAGATGAGATTGAAACTTGCTGAAATGGAATACGATGGTGGCTTTTAACTTGTGTGTGTAGAGAGCATGAGCATTTGATAACAATGTAGGCGATGATAATGAAGTCGTACTTGTGTTTGAGTTTGTGAATCAACTCTAACCACGTGACAGTGTAAGAGTATTCATAGGAGATGAATTGGTATACTCAGTTGTTCAAACAAAAGAATGAAATATAGATACCAATCAATTAAAATAGTATCCTAGACAAACCTTTAAAACAAGAGTTGAACACTCTTCAAATTCTCTGCATAGTCTAGATAAGTGTGAACTCCAAAATTCTTAAACACTTCAAAACTAATGTGTATATGAACTCTTGTGACGTGGTTGCTCTCAAGGTTGAAATAATTAATATAGAATAGGTTTATTATCCTTTGCATCGAGAACACAACTTCACCAAAATGCAGTTACGTTTAGATTTTAGGTTTTCGTTTCTTTTATACTGATATTCCAGGACCAGGTGACGTTTCCTACAAGCATTGGTCTATTATGAAGTTCGGCCCACTTTGCTTAATTCTGATATAAATAAAATAAAACGAAATTATTTTCAAATTTGGAATTAGTAACGTCAACATTTTGTAAACAATATAATTATGTAAGAAATAAAGAAAATGGGAAGATTGAATTTAGGACAGCAAAAGTTATATGTTGATATTTCACAAAAAAAAAAAAAAAAAAAAAA
>OVAX01001029.1:0-56285 GCA_900406405.1 Lepidium africanum
GATCACAAAATGAATGATAAATGAGTCCTAAAACTAGTGAAAATGCACACATATCAAAGTAACAGAGATCTGGTTGACTGGTTGTCAAATACAACAAACCTCCAACCAAGCTTCTGTAAGTTGTAGCATATACGGATTTCCCTGATTTATCTTTGGACAACTTTTTGTTTGTTCACATAGAAATCTTTGCCGTCTTGCTTGTTTTCATCCCAAACTTCTTGATCAAATTCTTTGTATACGTGATTTGATTCACAAAATCCCATCAACTGTTGGTTTTACTTGAAAACCCAGAAAGTAAATGAGTTCACCATTCATACTCATCTCAAATTATTTTGTCTTGACTTCAACAAACTTGTCCACCATGTTCTGATTAGTATATCCAATCACTATACCATCTACATAGATTTGCACTAGTATGAATTTATCGTCATTGTTTAGAGTAAACAATGTTTTGTACACACTTCCACGTGTATACCTATTCTCAATCAAAAACATGGATAGACGACCATACCAAGCCCTCGGAGCTTGTTTCAATCCATACAAAGCCTTGTTGAGCTTGTAGACATAATCATGATGTTTTGTATCTTTAAACCCCTTTGGTTTTTCAACATCAACTTCCTCATGAAGAAATCCATTCAGAAACGAACTTTTAACATCCATGTGATATAACTTAAACCCCATCTTGCAAGTCATTACAAACGGAAACCTGATAGACTCCATGGGAGCTACTGGTGAAAACGTTTCTTCAACATCAACACCTTCAACCTGTGAGTAACCTTGAGCAACCAATCGAGACTTGTTCCTAACCACATTTCCATCCTTGTCAATTTTGTTCCCGAATATCCATTTGGTGCCAACAACATTGACATCTTTAGTCTGACAAACAATAACCCACATATTTAATCGAGCAAAATTAGACAGCTCCTCTTGCATATATGCAATCCAAAATTTGTCTAGCAAAGCTTTCTTGAATGACTTGGGTTCGATTTTAGATACAAAACAAGCATAATCAATCGATTCAGCAAATTCTTGCTTTTGTGCGATGAAAGTTGCATTCCCAGCAAGCTGTTTGAAATCAATCTGCTTTCCGTGAGTAATTCTTCCCCCCTGAATCTCTCCTATAACATCTTTAGAGGAGTGATTCTGATGTATTTGAGGCTGAACATCAATCAGATCTGAAGAATGAACATCAAAACTAGATTCTACAGAATGTTGGGGCTCATCATTCTCATCATGTTGCTAAAGTGTCAGCCAAAACGTAGAAGCATCATCAAAGACCATGTTCATTATCTCTTGAACTGTCAAAGTTAGACGATTGTATACTTTATATGTTGTACTTGAACCTGAGTAGTAAAGAAACATACCTTCATCACTCTGAGAATCAAACTTTCCGAGATGATCCTTATCATTCAGAATGTAATATACGCAGCCAAGCACGTGAAAGTAATGTACTATCGGAGTTTTACCATTCCACAACTCATAAGACGTCTTTGTAGTGCCTTTTCGCATGTACACATGATTGATGGTGTAGCATTAAGAGCCTCTGGCCATATCTTGCAACGTTCTGTTTTTGTGCTCAACAACATCATTCTGTTGTGATGTTCTTGGTGCAGAAAAATGATGATTAATACCTTGTTCAGAACAATATTTTTTGAATAAATCATTCTCAAATTCTCCATAATGATTGCTTCTGATAGACTTGATAGCATATTGTTCATTCTTAAATTGAAGCGCCAGAATCTTAAAACTGTCCAAAACAGCAATGCTCTTGACTTGAATATGACCCATCAGATCCATATGAACAAGTTCCAATAGACTCTTGGACCTAACATCAGGAACAGACTTTTGTTGAGTCTTGACATGTTTTGCCATGCTACAAGGACCACATACAAACTACTGATTTTTTTTCAAGTTTTGGCGAACCTCTGATGATCTCTTTGTTAGATAACTTTGCCATAATTCAAAAATTTATATGACCTAGACGTTGATGCGAAATCTGAGTTTCACTTTTGGATTTACGAACCATGCATTGTGAACCAAGAACCCACATGTAGCAGTCATTTCCTATACGAACTCCCTCTAAGTGAATAGTACCTTTCTCATCAACAGCTCGACATTCAGTTCTTGTAAAGTTAACATCCAATCCTGTGTCACACAACTGGCTGATGATAATTAGATTTGCTTTCAGTTCATCAAAAAGATAAATATTATGAAGTTTAGGTTTTGTTGTACTTCCTATAGTCCCTTTACCACGAATTTTTCCTTTAGCACCAAACTAACTTGTCCAGTTGTGAATTCTTCCAGCTCTTGTAGAGAAGCTTGATCTCTTGTCATATGTCTTGAGTAACCACTATCAAAGTACCACTGGCTCATTGAGTTACCATGATCACCTTTCCCAACTGTGAATGCTACTCTGCAGAACAAGTCCATTTTCTTAACCCCAATATGGTTTCTGTTTTTACCAATGAAGGTAAACTTTTGTTGCCTCCAAATTTCCTAAACCCTAGACTGAAACTTGTAGCATTGATATCTCATATGCCCTTCTTTTCCATAATACCAACACTCAACTTGATAACCCCAATTCGATCCATAATATTGAGCTTCTCATTTCTCCACCCTAGACTAGCTCGATATCGTTGATGTTCATGTTGTTTTTCTCCTTTTTGCTGCAAAGGTTTGAGTCTGTCCAAAGTCTCTGATGAACATGTAGCTTTCACAAACTTCATTTTTGCGGATTCCTTCCCTTTATACCCCAAAGTAGAACTTGCATTCTCTGTCATTCCTACAGTCAACAGATAGTCTAAATCATTTATTCCTTTGGACAACATCTTGATCTGCTTCATTTGTTCAAATAGTCTACTTTCTAGATCAACATTCTTTGCTTTGACATCCTTGAGTTCATTCTCAGCTTATTGTAGCTTTTCTACATCGACCAATTTTTTCCACTATCAGACATTTATTTTCTGCTCAAGTTTCAATCAAAGAAGTCACTAATAAGCTCATATGATCTTTTGGAGTCATATCAAGTTTGTCATCAGATTCTGACCGCCTTCATCAGCATATGGATGTTCAACAGGAATCTGATTCTCATCCGCCTTTTGATTTTCAGGGTTAAGGTCGACATTTTCAACTTCAGCCTCATTGTCATTCATTTCCATAATGCCAAGATGAGCTACAAAGTGGTTCAGAATGTTATCATCCTCATCACTGTCACTATCTGTATCACTCAGAGTTCCGATAGCTGATTTTCCACTTAATTTGGACATGCATTCATTCTTGGTATGTCCATATCCTTTACACTCGTAATATTAAATAGTCATCTTCCTTTTGGTTGATGAACATTCTGATTTAAAGTGTCAAGACACTGCTTGTCAGCTTTGTAGTAGGTTTTATCAGCTGCTGGTTTTGCATAAGTCTGATATTCCTTCCTTTGTCCTCTTTCTGCTTTCCAAAGGAATTTTTTCACAAATAACCTCGCTTTCTCTTCCAGATTTTCAAGTGATTCCTTTTTATGGGCTGTTTTTTTAGACACAAAAGCAATACTCTTAATTTTAGCTTTCCCTTCCTTCCAGGTGATATGAAGTTCATAAGCTTGCACCATACCAACAACATGATCATTTCGCATTGTCAGAGTTCCGAGATACTTCGAGAGCTGATCGATGACCATGAAATTTAGTTGGAAGACACCTTAAGAATTTTTTTGCTAGCTTCTTGTCCTTATATGTCTTTCCTAAGATTAATGCTTCGTGTGTCAAAGATGACAACTTACTACTAAATTTCGATACTGTTTCATCTTCTTCCATAGTCAGTTTCTCGAATCGTGAAGCCAAAATGTCGATTTGAGTTCTTTTAACGCTTATGGTACCTTCAAAACCTACTTCAAGAATTATCCAAGCTTCTTTAACACTTTTACAGCCTTGAACTCTCTTGAATTGATTGATGTGAAGTGAATTAAAGATAGCCGACAATGCTTTAGAGTTCCATTTAGCATCCGATTTCTCCTCAGGAGTCCACTAATTCCTTGGCTTTGGAACAAATTCACCGTTTGCATCTTTAACAACTGGATGTTAACCTTCTTCAACTCCCTATATATGTTGAGCCATATGGACTTTCCAATGTCCATAGTTGTCTTGATCCAATTTCAGAGTTTTTGCAACGACAACCAATTGTTGCTGCGAATTGTCCATCTTGTCCTCAGGATCTAACACTTGTAAACAATAACAAACGTTATGCGGTGAATCGCTCTGATACCAATTATAAATGTCAATTCGCAAACTACTCAAACAAACCAAAAGATTTGTTTTATTCAATATTTTCTTTTCTACAAAAGACAAACACTTGTTGGTATTACTCTACTCTAGAAACCAACCTAAATCAATCATCAATCGATATCCTAAATAATTCACTAACTCTCTAAAACTTGTCCCTAAGTTCTTGGAAGTCTAGGTTTATAATTGTCATTCTCTTTTATAGTTTTAAGGGTTAAACACGTTTTTGTTTCAAAACCTTAAAAACTCTCAACAAGATTTTGTTTCCTTTCCTAAAAAATCTTCTTATTTTGTTTCTTTTTGATAAGATCTTTTAGAAACTCTTTTTTATCTCTAATTTAAATCTTTAACCTTCTTCTCCAAGACTAATAAAGATAACCACGTGTCTTCATTAACTCTTGCACTTAACTGCTCTTCGTCAAATCAAAACACACACTTCCAATATATACATGCTCTGAATAAATACCGAAACGTTTTGCAATCTTGTGAGTTTTTCTTCTAATTTTATTATCCTTTCAATTTTACCTTATGTGAATGACTCTTGTGATTTAAAACAGTAACTTGACTCTTCAGAAAACTAGCATATGATAAGGAAACAAAGAGTTTTCGTTTGTAGAAACGTGCATCTTTTTGTCCATTAACGATTTTGCGACAAAATCTCATTAAAACAATAGAGTGTCGTTTCTTATAAAAGTTCCTGTTCATTGTTTTCAAGATTTTCATTTGGATACACATACGTCCATCCAAAATAATCGGACTATCTTCTCTTGAAATAATATGATTATGGAGGTGATTAGAAATGGTTGTGGTTGTTTTAGATAACTAAAAAACATTAAAGCACTAAAATTTATCCATCATGCTTTAGGTTAAATTTTTACTTTTGTTGTTTAACAAAGCAAATTTTTAATTATGGAAGATATTTTGATTGCAGAAAACCAAAAATTTACAGCACTTTACTGTCTACGGCTTCATTGTGTGTGTTCGGGGTATAAGAGTTTAGTATAAATGTACTTTGCAAATATAAAATTAACTTTTTTTATTAATAATATATAAACTTTTAAGTACATGTAGACTATGGCTGCACACAAAATAATAAACGTAGTATTTATATGGCTTCACAACAAAATTAATAATAAACCTAGTAAATCCATCTAATATAATAGTTAGTAAACGTACAAACTTAGATTTATTATCTATTAATATTAGATATTTATTACTTTATTAAAAATATTATATATATATTTATTTTAATCTACTTCTATCACTTTGAAACCTTTATTATTTTATTCAAAAAATCATATATCTTATTATATAAAATAATAAAGTACGGTTTCAAATTTACTAATAAACAGGATTCTTCCACATCTCAAATCCAACGATCAAAAAAATTTTGTAGTTATATATTAAAAATAAATTAAAATATATTTTCAAAATATATTTATCTCTATCAAGAAATATTTATTTTTAAGGTTTCGGGTTCTACGGTTGGAGGTATTCTAAACTCAAAGGATGTGGTTGATGGTTTGTTTGTGAAAGAGAGGATGAAGGTAACTTTCCCATTGTGTGGATGGGGAACCAGTGGTTATAATCGATTTGGAAGTCTTGAGGGCTATGAACGGTGTTTGGGAAAAGTGTATGCTTGTGAAGTGAAGTTATTAGGGTGAAGTGTTGCAGTTTCCATGTTGAACAAGAAATTGAATGATCTTTGGAAACCATAAGGGGTTATGATCGTGACTTACTTGCCAAGGAACTTCTATATGGTCTGTTTTGAACACGAGGAGGAGTACATGTGATGGGATCCTCGACCGCAAAAAGTTACCCGAAGATAATATAATCCGAGAAGGTCGAGATGAGAAGCAATCTAACCAACAACCCTTGGTTGAGCCTAACATGAAGATCAAATACAATCTAGATGACCTTGAAGACCTTACAGTAACCACATCCCAGTCCCAGCCCATGAAGACACAACCAAGGCCGCACTTGCCAATTTTGGAATCCAACCAGGACATGCGATCACTCTTCGAGGCTTTCCAGATGATCCATGATGAACCAAGTTACGAATAAATAGTAAATGGATTCTTGACTCATTTATCTATCTTCTCGAAGTGGAATCAGCCCAAAAGAAGCATTGAGATAAAAGATAGAGAGTTTACAAGTTGGAGGATCTGCAAGGAACCCAACTGCACGACAAGGCCAAAGATTGAGCTGAACAGTCCAATTCAGGCGCGGCCTTCACCTCAAACCACTTGGAGATTATTCTTGGGCTTTTCATGGTTCCAACAAGCCCAAGACCGCAGCAATCCACTATCGGATCCACAAGATACACTCCCAACAAGAAGATGGTCCGATCTGGTGCTGTTTAAGGAAGGTCCGAGATATGTTGGCTTCAAGGGACTTCAAACGTATGTGTGGTGACCAGGATACTATCCAAGCCACTCAGAATCATCCAGTAAAGTCATCCCATGCACCAGCTCTCACATGATTGGGCGAATCCCCCAATTGAAGACTTTCCATATCCGGCCGATCGTCAAATCTTCTCCAACGGCTATAAGATCGATGGCCCCTATCACTTGTCCATTCAAGACTTAAATTTCTGATATTTCTTTCTTATTCTAAGCTTATGAACACTGTACCTTGAGCCTATATAAGGTCATCCATTTCTTTTGTTAGATAGACAAGTTTTCATCAAATAAACAAGTATTTCTTTTCAAGCTTGTGTCTTAAGCTTTGGCCTTCTTTATCTCTTTAAGGATTCGAGAGAGAGAGTCGAGATCTGGTCTTGTGAGGATTCCAAGCTTGATCGGACCGAGATTATCAAAGGAATCATCACCCTCCTTTGTGGTTCTCATTCGTCCATTTCCGCCCAAACTAGTTCTCACGAGAATCAACTCACCAAGGTCTTCCCGCGAGTCCATATCCGAGAGTTCCTCCTCCGAGGCACCCATCATAAGGGGTTATGATCGTGACTAAATTGCTAAGGAACTTCTTTATGGTCTGTTTTGAATGCGAGGAGGAGTACATGGCTGCATTGACAGATTGTCCATAGAGGATCTTTGGAAGTTATTTAATGGTACAGAAATGGGATCCCGATTTTGATCTGCTCCAACATAACATCGTAACTACACATGTGTGGGTTCGACTATCGAATATTCCGACTCACTTCTACCATACATAAATTATAATGGGTATCGCTAGTGGAATTGGAGATCCGATTAAAGTTGATGGGAATACTAGGACTATGGCAAGAGCCCATTTTGCTAGGGTTTTTGTCAAGGTAAACCTAGCTAAACCTCTCAAAGTGACCATAATAGTGAATGAAGATCGTTATTTTGTGGAATTATGAGGGCCTTAATATGGGCATGTAGCTGGAGCTTTCCCGAAGGTGGTGACTACTCCGACAACGATGAGTATACTTGCGGTAGTGGAGAACTTAGTGAGTAAGATGAGTGTTGGGGTTAAGGAGGTGAATCAAACGACAGCTCACTCTGATGGGTTTATAATGGCCAAGAAAGTGGCGTAGTGATGTGACTTTTCAGTAAAGGTCTTATGTTCGGACCGATAAGGGGTGAAAGTGAATAGTCCACGTCAAGGAAAAGGTTACGTATTGAGGATGTTAGTGTTGGCCGTGCTAGAGGGGCTTTCACAACAGGTCCTAATACTTTCGAATTGTTAAAGGAAGGGAATAGTATGCATGTGGATAATATTGGTAATGATGGTAAAGAAGTTACTAATGTTTCATCGACAGATTTTAGTGAGCAGGAGAAGTTAAAAGCTTCCGTTGATATTTCCATGGAGGCTTAACATCTCTCCCCGGTAGTTCTTTGTTTAGTGATATATTGTAGTATCATGAATTTTCTTCTTTGAAATTTTTGGGGGGAGAATAAACCTAATTTCCGACGTTCGATCAGATATTTGTTGAAGAAATATAAGACTGATATTCTGGAAGGATTTGAGACTCATGCTGGAGGGGATAGAGCAAGGCAGATATGTCAAGGCTTGGGGTTTGATATGTCATTTCGAGTGGATGCTAGAGGATAGAGTGGGGGACTTTGGCTCTTATGGCAGTCCGACCTTGGGTTCGGTTGATGTGGTGGAGTCATCGGACTAGTTCATTTGTGCTAAGGTGGATAGGGGTTTTGAAGTTCTACATATCATAGCAGTTTACGTAGCTCCATCTGTTGGACGAGGAGTGGGTTGTGGAGTGAGCTAGGGCGTGTGGTTCAAGGTATATAGACACCAGTTTTTCCTGGGGGTGATTTTAATACCATTGCTAGATTAGATGAGAGAGTTGGTGGTAATGGGCGTTTATCCTTAGACTCCCTTGAGTTCTGTGATTGGATGAATCAGGTTATGCTAATTGATATGGCTTCTGGGGCAGTACTTTTATTTGGAAGAGGGGACGTGTTGACTTTCATTTCATTACTTAGAGACTTAATAGAGTGCTTTGTTGTGCACAAGCTCGCTTGAAGTGGCAGGAGGAGACTGTTGCACATTTACCATTCTTATCATTAGACCATGCGCCTATTTACCTTCAGCTTTGTCCACTAGTGGTTAGTGATCCTTGACGAAGACTTGTTTGTTTTGAAGCTGCTTGGTTACAACATGAAGGTTTTAAAACTCGCTTGGAACCCTTGTGGGATTGGTCTTTGAGTACTTCAGAGGCTTTGCGTAAACTTGTGAAATCTCTAAAAAAATGGAATCGTGAGGTGTTTGGGATATTAATAAGAAGAAATACATTCTTTTGGGTGCTATCCAATGTGTCCAAGATCGCTTAGAGTCATTTCCATCTGATACTCTACTTGCGGAAGAGGAGCACGTGGTTCAAGAACTTGATAGAATTCTCGAACAAGAGGAGACTTTGTGGTATTAGAAATCTAGAGAATGATGGATTGCTCTTGGGGATCGTAATACAACGTACTTTAATACTAGTACAATTATTTGTAGGTGGAAGAATCGGATTGAAAGTCTTCAAAATGATGACGGTGTGTGGGTTTCGGAGTCACAACAATTGGAGAGTATGGTCGTTAACTATTATAAATCCCTTTACTCCTTTCTTGACCTTAACGTCAACTTTTATCCACTCCCGGGATCTGGTTTTACGAATCTTTCGCATTCCGAGTTGGCATCTTTGCAAAGACCGTTTACAGTTGAAGATGTGGAACAGGCTATTCGGAGTATGGGGAGATATAAGGCTCTGGGACCCGATGGCTTCCAATCGGTGTTTTATCATTCTTGTTGGGATACGTTTCGTGAGTTGGTGGCGAGTTTTGTGCTTCAGTTTTTTGATACAAGGATGATCCTAGAGGGTACGAACGATGCTTTAGTGGTTAATATTGCAAAAGTATTGAAACTGGAGAGCATCACCCAATATCGTCCTATAAGTCTATGTAATGTTTTGTTTAAGCCAATAACAAAGACATTGATGATGCGCCTAAAACCACTTATGTCAAACCTTATTGGTCCTGTTCAATCGAGTATTATTCCTGGACGTGAGTTTGGACAACATAGTAGTTGTTCAAGAAGCTATTCATTCCATGAGAAAGAAGACTGGCCGAAAGGGTTGGATGTTTTTGAAGCTTGATTTAGAAAAAGGCTAGCGTTTACTTCATGATCGTACAAGTCTCTGGGCTCGTTTAGTGCAAAGCAAATACAAGGTGAAAGATTTGCAAGATAAAGAATGGTTTAGTGGAAAACGACATGGTTCATCAACATGGCAAAGTACATATTTGGGCTTACGAGATGTGGTTTGTCCAGGGATCTGATGGATTATAGGGAGCTCTGTGCAAAATACCAAAACCAAAAAGCAATCCAAAACCGACCCAAAATAATAGGTACTAAGTAGTACCCCGAACCAAGGAAAATACCGCTTAGGTCCTCTTCATCTATACCCGCGGGTATCGGGTAATACCCTGTACCGAACTGATACCCGAATGGGTACCCAATTAACCCAAAAACATGTAAATATATATAAGAATTTAGAGCAACTTCCAAAAAATTTACAGTATTTAGGTATTTTTTTTGGGTATTCGGATATTTTTTGGGTAAATGATTGTATTTTTGGGTATGAAATACTTAAATATATATAGTGAAATCGTAAAAATTTGCCTAATATTTATACCCGACCCAAATAAGAACCGGTACCAGAACCGAACCGAATTGTATTTGGTTCCTAAATGGGTACAAAAAATATGGACCCGAACCGACTCGGAACCGACCTGAACTCGAACCAAAATATATGTGGTTCCTAAATGGATATAAAAGTTTCATACCCAAAAGAACCAAACCACATGGAACTGACCCGAATACATGAATGCCCAGACCTCATTATGGGGAATGGTCGTTCAGTTCAGTTTTGGCAACATCGATGGCTAGGTCAAAATGCGTTAATGGATGCGGTACTCATTGATTTACCGACTAGTGAATTACATATTACCGCTTCCAATCTTTGGATTGTAGGTTCGAGATGGGATTTGTCTCGTATATCACCCTTTTCGAGTGAAAGGACTCGACTAAAATTGTTTTCTGTTGTAACTGGAACACATGATCGTATATCTTGGAATACTTCCATTGATGGTAATTTTTCAGTCAAAACGGCTTACAGAGCACTTACACACCAACTCAATTTGGGTCCGCATATGTCTTCTCTTTTAATCGAGTGTGGGGATGTCGTGTCCCCGAAAGAGCTTGAATGTTTTATTGGTTAGTCTCTCACCAAGTAATTATGACTATTGTTGAACGTGTTTGGAGACACATTGGCAGTCGTGATGTTTGCCAGGTCTGTCGCGGTGATGTTGAGTCTATACTGCATGTGTTACGTGATTGCCATGCCATGGAGGATATTTGGCAGAAGCTTGTTCCGAGGAATAAGCAAAGAGAGTTCTTTATTGCATCTTTATTGGAATGGATTTTTGTTAGTCTTGGATCTAAGGGAGGTGTTTGGATGGATACTTGGCCTACTACTTTATCCCTAGGAGTTTGGTGGGGATGGAAATGGATATGTGATAATGTTTTTGGGTCTCAAAGAAGATGTCGGGACCGTCAGCCTAGAGAGGATCATCTCATCGCGTGGTCTCATCCAAGTGAGTCTTGGTAAAAAGTTAATATGGATGGTGCTGTTCGAGGAACTTCGGGACATGCTACAGCGGGCGATGTTATACGAGATACTAACGATTCTTGGTGTGCAGAGTTCTCGCTATATATTGGGATTTGTAGTGTTCTGTTGACAAAGTTGTGGGGTGTATACTACAGTCTTGTTATGGCTTAGGAACTGAGAGCGGTAAGGGTGGAGTTAGAAATTGATTCAAAAGTGGTGATGGAGTTCTTGATCAAAAAAAATATAGATATGTTGGTAAAATAAATCTATTAATAAATATTTGTCTTTATTCACAATCCTAACAAAAAATTGAATCATAAAATAAAAATTTGTATAAATATTTATCTCTTACTAAATATAATATAAAAATAAATTTCAATAGAAGAAAAAGTCAATATTTTAAGAAACTATAACTAAAATCTAACTTACAAAAATAATTTGCAGATAATTTTATAATCTTAACAAAAAAATATATAGGATCATTTTACCACATAGTTATTATATGTTTGCATCCATTCCCATTACTTTAGAGTTCAACCTCAACTCGCCTGTACACTGGCAAGTGGAACCTAAACTTGCCTATCATTTTAAGCCAACACCAGCGAGTGAAGCAAATGTTAACGATAGAAATTACGATGTTAGAAGCACTCGCTATGACTTGCTATCAACAGAGGCGAGCTGAGGACTGACTGAAGCTGAATGGTGAGACTCGACCCCCGACTCGCCAGTGACCACGTGAAGCAGCATCAACCGACTTCATCTATTCTTGACCAACTTAACCTGATGCTGACTCGGATTAGGGCTTCCACATTTTAAGACTTATATACATACCCCTTTTAGCGAAAAACGGAAAAAACCTAGTTTTTACTACTTTTCGCTAAATCTGAGAATACTCTCTCTGCCTCTTTTATTGTTCTTCGCTATCTTGAATGAAAACCATTTTTCTTATTTGAATTTCGTTTTGGCTAGTGAATTTTACCTTCAGTTTTGATTTCTGTCTTTCATTATGCCATTTGTTTTTGTCTCTAAAGCTGTCTATCCTTCCATGGATAGGGAGTAGTCTGTTTAGGGTTTTGTGAGGAGATGGAGTAGATCTAGGCTTATTTTCTGGGTTTGTGATGTTATTGCTTGAATACTTCCATAGGTTTCGCAAGATTGAATGTTCTTCATACTTATTTCAACTTGGTCACTTGAAATTTGATTCGTAGGCTATCTCACCCGGAAGGTGTTCGATGATATGCTTTGCTTAGGTTTAGTCTAGGATTAATGCATTCTGGCCCAAGGGATTGGATGTTCAGAGCGTCAGTTAGTTGTTTAGGAGAGGCTAGTTAGTGCCAGTTTGAGTGTCTGATCACCAAGGGATTGGGTTAGGTCGCACTTGAACGGAGATTTCATGACCACGGAAGTGGCTTGTTTACATTGTTATCCTGATCTGATGCTTGCCTGTTTAGGTTGTTAGATAAAGTCAGAAACCCAAGATTCGGTCTAGTTCATTGACTTCACTCTCCTCACAAGCCCATCTTTCTCATTTGCATGCATTCGTTGTGTTGCTCTATTTAGCTTTGATCTCTTTGTTTTCTGTCTTGACACCATGTTTTTCTTGTCTATTTAGTTTCATTGTTTCAGTTAGATAGTCATACCCTCAAGATGACTTGTTTTGCTTGTTTCCTTTAGTTGATTGTGACAGACTCGTTTTAATTGATTGATTTTGCTTGGATTAGATAGCCATCTATACCCTGAATGTTAGTAGCTCACTTTGGTTCGACAACCTTATATACTATAAGGATTTGATAACCGGACCAAAAATCTTGTTATCAAATTGGCGCAGTTGCCAAATAAGTGTTTGTTTGCTACATTCTCGGTCAAAAGCTTTCTAGGATCAAGTTTTTTTTTTGTCACTAACCTGAGCTTCAGACTTGTTTGTTCTGTCTTTGGTGTGTTTCAGGTCTGCTCACTACCCAACTCGCTAGTCTCCCTGCGAGTTGGGTCGCTCCAGCCAGTTTTCTTGTGTTGATGCCCCATACTCGTTCACTAGGACATCAGAACTTGTTCAACCCGCTAGACAACCAGCACTTGCTTCCAAGAGAACTCAGAGAAAAGAAGGGTTAGATAACGGTTCCTACCATAGCACAAGGAGAGATGACTGACAATATTCCTACACCTGCTATTACCACTGAAGGTACACAGACAAGACCAAACCTAACTCAAACTACTCCTGCTTAACCTCGATGGACAAGACATATTGGAGCTGGTGATGCACCAAGTATTCAGACTCAGAGGCATGGAATTCGACCCCCACCGATTCCAAACAACAACTTTGAAATCAAGAGTGGCTTGATTACTATAATGCAGAACAACAAATTTCATGGTTTGCCGGCTGAGGATCCACTCGACCATCTAGACGAGTTTGAGCGGATTTGTGGCTTGATTAGGATCAACGATCTATCTGAAGACGCTTTGAAGCTTCGCCTATTCCCATTCTCACTCGGTGATAAGGCTCATATTTTGGAAAATCACCTTCCCAAAGGCATAATCAACACTTGGGCTGATTGCAAAAGAGTGTTTCTTGCTAAGTGCTTCTCCACATCTAGGACAACCAAGCTGAAAAATTCCATCTCCAACTTTGTTTAGAGTGGGACAGAGTATTTAGCTGAAGCATGGGAATGTTACAAGACGTATCAGTCTTAGTGCCCACATCATGGTTTCTCTGAGGAAACTATATTGAGCCAGTTTTATAGGGGTATTCAACCTAAGCTGTGGATGTTGTTGGATATAGCTAGCAACGACAATTTCGAGAACCAAGACGTGGATAATGGTAGGGAGTTGATAGAGAATTTGGCACTTGCTGATGGCCAATATGGGGAGGACTATGATCGTACTGAGCGAGGATCCAGTGCATCAGATTCAGTCAGTCGCAAAGAGCTGAAGACTTTGAGTGACAAGATAGACAAGCTGCTACTGGTTCATCACAAACACATCAATCTTGTTGAAGAGGATCAAGACCAAGAAGGGGAGGATGAGATGGTTGCCGAGATTAGCTTTCTGCAAAACCAAGGAGGTTCACGACAGTGGAATAACTACAAATAGAACAACAACCTCTCTTACAAAAGCAACAATGTGGCCAACCCAGAGGATCAGGTCTATCTGCCCAAGCCTGCTCAACAAAAGGTTTGGATACCTAAGCAGCAGTACCATCAGAGTTTCTAGCTTACGCCTCAAACTTCAACGTCAGACAAGAAAGCACCTTCGGACATAATGGAGATGCTTCAACAAATTCAACAGAGCCAGATTCAACAATCTGCAGAGTTCACCAAGCAATTCACAGAGGTACACCGCAAGATAGACACGTCTCACAACGACTTAAACTGCAAATTTGAGACTTTGAATGCTAGGCTCAAATATGTTGAAAGCCAGCAAGCTTCATCTTCAGTCAAGACTCAGGGTCAGTAACTAGGTAAAGCAGTCTAGAATCCGAAAGAGTACACAACTTAGTCAACAACCCTTATGAGCGGTAAAGAGCTACCTACTCGAGCTGCACAGCCTACAACCAATGCGGACAGTGTGAGTCAAGAAGGGGAGGGAAATCAAGATGGAAAACCACTTCCAGTTCAACTCGACAGTCCAACTCGTCAGCCTATTCAGTGAGTTGAACCTGCAGCTGTTGCAAAACCAGCTTTTGAACCTACAATGGTGAAATCAAACACGGTCAAACCTCAAACACCTTTCCCTACTAGCCTCAAGAAAGACCAAACTCAGAAATTCAGAGAGCTTTTTGAGAAGCAGATGAAGGAGGTTGACTTAAAAATCTCACTGCTTGATGTGTTTGCTTTGATTCCCCAATTCCAAAAATTTTTAAAGGAAGCAGTAAAAGCAAAGGTTCATTCAGTTGAAGGTCTGGACATTGAAAGTTATGAATGTCAAGCTGTGGCTGAAGCTAAGGTCGTGCTGAAAAAGTTAAAGGATCCATGGACGTTCACCTTACCCTGCTCACTAGGTCACCTCCACTTCAAAAAAGAGCTATGCGATCTTGGAGCTTCCATAAGTTTAATGCCTTTCACTGTAGCCAAGAGGTTGGGATTCAACAATTACAAGCCAAGCAAGTTGTCTTTTGTGCTAGCTGACAGAAGCACTCGCCTACCACATGGCTTGTTAGAAAACTTGCCAATTAGGATTGGCAACGTTGAAGTCCCCACTAACTTCATTGTGATAAATATGGTTGAGGAGCCTCAGGATCCAATACTTTTGGGAAGGCCATTCTTAGCCTCTATTGGAGCAGTGATAGACGTTAAGAACAAGACCATCAAATTGGACTTGGGTGGTACAGAAAAGTTGGAGTGTAACTTGAACAAAGACTCGAGAAGGCCAACCATTGAAGGCCAAAGCTTCACCGTTTCAAAACTGGACGAAAACTTTGAAGTTGTGAATGAAGATAAGGGAGCTCTGGTTTCCTTTGAAACACCACCCTAAATCAAATAGGTGTGAAGAGTCAAGCTTGAGACTCAAAACAAGCGCACTTGGGAGGCAATCCCATGTCTATCCTTTTTAATATCCTTTGCTTTTATTTTCAAGTTTTTATTTTTGCAATCTCTAGAATACTTCGCTTAAGTTTTATTTTATAGTTGTTTAGCTTTTAAGGTGTATAACTCGTTTGTTGGGATTGATGATTATGTGCTGAGTGAGTGATGGCATAGGGGACGAATCATGAAGCACAATATAATGATCCCCTATTGCTCATCCCATTTACTCACTCAAGTACATCATCATTTCTTTTTAACTATCTAAGTCTGATCCTGAACAATGATTTGTCTGCTTACACTAAGCTTTTACTCGATTCGTATTTCTTGCATTTTCATGTCTTTGTCATGCAGGAATTTGATCAGACAATGAAAAAACAGTCACTGAGCGTTCATTAGGTCAAGCAAAATTGTTTGGGCTTCATGTGCAAACTCGCCTACACATTGGTGAGTTGGGCCAAGTTGGTTCAGCCCAATAAGAGTTTCTAGAAGGTTGAGTCACCATGCTCCAATAAATACAAGCAAGATGCAACATGTGGTTGAGAATGGAGCAGAAAACATATGGTGATTTTTGTGTTGACAAGCGAGAGGTGGAGATGGGTGCAGCGAGTTTGTGGGTAGGAATAAAGCAGAGCAACGAGTGGTGCAGAATTGTGCAGAAGGTTTGTGGTTGCTTTAGAAGAGTTAAGTGTGTGGTGCAGAATTGTTAAGCGAGTTTGTGGCTGGGATTGAGGTGGTTTAGGCGAGTAGGACCAGCAAGCCAATGGTTTTGCAAAAACTTGTGTCATAATTGGTTCCCCACGCCATGTCTTTCCACTAACTCGCCATATGTAGCTCACCTCATTTGGCACTTCACATTACAACTCACAGCTTCTCTCTCAAAAATACTCTCTCTCTCATCCGAAGTCTTGATATCGAGTGTTTGTGGTATCGCCGAAGTGTAGAGCCGAGTTCAAACTTAGCCTTCATCCATAACGTGAAGTCATATTCAAAAAGCATGATGGACAAGGTTCGAGGAAAGAAGACAGCTGGAGAAGCAAGTAAGCCAACGAAGCTGAAGGCCAAGAAAGGCGAGCCAAGCAGAAGAAAGTTAGAACTGCGAGATGAAAGCTCAGACAAAGACACAGCTTTCACTCAAGCTCGATACCTATCCCAGTGAGTTGAAATCTCGTCCGACGAAGAATACATTTCACCAGTTGTAAGAAAGGGCAAGAGTATAGCCGAACCTTTAGACAGCGAAGATGAGACTAGTTATGAGTCTAGCGAAGAGGATAATGATGAATCTAAAGAAGAGGGCTCGTCAATGGACATAGAAGAATGGGAAGAACAACAACAAGCTGAAGCACAGAAAATTAAGCTTACCCCATACGTGGCTATTTTAATGATGAACTTCAGTGGAACGATGTATCCTCACCCACCGAAAATGGCTCAAATGGGTGTAGAAGAGGACGTTGAGAAGATACTAGAGGCGAGTGGCCTGTCCCAGATGGATATCATGGTCTGTAGTGGTCATAAAGAAGAAATCTTGTTTTTAGCCTCGGTTAAGGTCCACGAATACACAAACCCCAGAGCAGAATGGTTGGAGGAGAATGGAGCTGGGTTTATTCAGTTCAAAGTGCATGGGAAGCAATACCAGTTCACCTTCAAAGAGATGGAAGAAGTTTATAGGTTTCCAACAAGAACAGCAGCCTATCCTAACATCGAAGAGAAGGAGATAGATATCGTTTGGGAGATGCTAAGCGGGACAACTCCTTTCATATCGTCGAGGAGCAAGGGAAATAGGATAAGGAATCCGACTGTAAACTACGCTAGAAAGGTGATAGCCAACCTGTTGTTCTCACGTCCATCTCTAAGCCCTATCAACCTAGGAGAGATGTACGCGCTGGATATGGCCCTAAAAGCACTTATTGGGACAACGCTGAGTGGATGGAGACTTCAAGGCGACGATGGCAATGTTGGCCTAGCTTACACTCTGGCTAGACATTTCATTATCTACAGAGGACGAGCCATGCTTCAAGCCAGAAGGAACAAGGCTAAGATGATCAATGTAGGTGGTATAATCACACCAATCTTAATGGCTTGTGGAGTCCCCTTTTGAGAGTCAGAAGTGTTAGAACACAGGTTCATGACAGTTGAAGTCTCCAAGCTTCAAATGTGTTGGACAGGGAAGACAAGAATGGTCAACTCATCTACAGACTCTTCCGCCTGCTAGAAGGCGAAGCAAAGATCACACTGTTGTGCACCGAATTGAGCTCATTGGTATTAGCTCAGAATATTGAGTTTGCACATCCGTTGAATCTGTTTAGGCATGCTTATCAACAACAGGTAGCTGACGTTGCTGAAGTTGATAGTGAAGAGGGTGAACCAGTGTGCACTTCTTCACTGAATTCACCCACCCACAGATGGGAAAGCCAGTAAAGGAAGCACACCAGCACATTGGAAAGCTACAAAAACTGGGAAAGTGGCTGGTAAGTAAGGTTAAGGGGCTGAACAAGGAGAACACCGAGTGGGAAAAGGAGAGAACAGAGCTGAGAAGGGACTTGGACTAGCTGAGAGAACGGTTCAGCGAAGAGATGCCTCCAAGATAAGAACCAGCACTTCCAAGACGGCACTCTGTATCAGTAGAAAGCGCAGAAGGATCGGCTCGATCTGCTCCAGGTCACCACTCTTCAACAGAGCCAAGGACCAGCAGAAAGGTGAAGCCTAGCAAGAGAACACTACACAAGATACGATATGGCCGCTCGCCATCTCAACCCGATATGGACACAAGCGAGCCAATCACGCATACTGAGCCGCTCGATGAAACGACCCTAGCACCAACCATTAACCCAGCGAGCTACACGCTCAAAGAAATGAATGCCTCCACTGCCCACCTCTTCAAGTTTTGAGATCATGAGCTTCATCTACCATTGTAATATCTGTAGCACTATCTTGTTCTATTTCTTTTGTTTTGTCTTTGTTGTTGTCTACTCTATATATCTAGGATTCTTTTACTTCTTTCATCCACACAGAGCACTGTGTGATCTAAGTTTGGGGGAGAGTCCTAGACATCTATTAATGTGTTTTTTGTGCTCTTATCTTCATCTTTATTGCATGCATCCACTTGCCACCATTCATGACATTTAGAGCTTAAGATTCACCTCATTCACGTTAAAAAAAAAAAATTTCAAGCATTCTCATGCATTTCATTTAGGATTGAGTCTAGTTTGGGAATTATCTTGTTAAGGTTAGACACTATTGCTAGGTTGTTGGCTAGTAACCATAGCGAATCTAGTGATTTGGTGCTCACTCTATGTTGAAAGTTTATAGGTGGATCGTTTACCTTGGAAAGTTGTGCTTGTGTTATGTCTTGATAGATTGAGGCTTATTTCCTTCTAATCTGAACCTTAAACTCGCTGAGTTAGGGCCTTCAGATGCACTGAACATTTTCCTGCTTGAGCTTGGTATGGCAAATAATTGAAAGTGTAACTCTAAATTGCAACTCATTCGATGATGCTTAAGGTGAGCGGGGATTGTGCGTAAATATGTACCTTCCTGTGTCTCACTGAAATCACAGAGTATAGAACATAAGGCAACTATTCAATGGTGTGGATCCTTAAAAGGGGCGTGAAGCAAACCATTGAATAAGATGCAGATTCGAAGATCATGAGTTTGTGCTAAAACTAAACAGAAAAGAGAAGTTAACAAGTGTGCTCAAATGAAACAATGCCATGCCAAGTCAGGAAGTTGAATCACATGTTCATTGATCTGTAGTCCCTCCTGAGGCATTCACCTCTAAGAAATAAGGATTCAAGTCTGTATTCTTAGAGACCAGCTTAGGCACTAGGGATTCGAGGACTGAATGCTAAGCTTATAGACGAGTATGCAGCTAGAGTCATAATGGAACATTAGTTTGCTTGTGGTTTATAGTTTCAGCTTATTGAGGTGTTTGACTGAGGCAAGATAATCCCTGCGTCTGCAACCTCTTTTCCTTCTTAGTTCATTACACTTGCTTAAGGCCAAGCAAGAACTAAGTTTGGGGGAGTTGATATACATGCATTTTACCACATTTTAACTACATGGTTAGTATCTGTTTGCATCCATTCGCATCACTTTAGAGTCCTTTAGGCTTGCATTGCATTCATTTTGGCATACACATTGCATTTGGAGCATCTCAGGTACTTTGGAGCAAAAAGGAGCATTATGGAGTGAAATTGGCATGAAGACTGTAAGATTAAACCTGAACTGAACAGAGCTAGTATCTTGAAGACTGAAGACCCAAACTCACCTGGAAACAAACGAGTGCAACCTCAACTCGCCTCTACACTGGCGAGTGGAACCTAAACTCGCCTATCATTATGAGCCAACACCAGCGAGTGAAGTAGATGTTAAAGACAGAAATTGCAATTTTGGAAGCACTCGCCAGTATGACTTGCAATCGACAGAGGCGAGCTGAGGACTGACTAAAGCTGAATGGTGAGACTTGACCCCCGACTCGCTAGTGACCACGTGAAGCAGCATCAACCGACTTCATCTATTCTTGACCGACTTAATCTGATGCTAACTCGGATAGAGCTTCCACGTTTTAAGACTTATATATATACCCTTTTTAGCGAAAAACGGAAAAAACCTAGTTTTTACTACTTTTGGATAGATATGAGAATACTCTCTCTGCCTCTTTTATTGTTCTTTGCTATCTTGAATGAAACCATTGTTCTTATGTGAATTTCGTTTTGGTTAGTGAATTTTACCTTCATTTTTGATTTGTCTTTCATTATGCCTTTTGTTTTTGTCTCTGAACCTGTCTATCCTTCCATGGATAGGGAGTCGTTTGTTTAGGGTTTTGTGAGGAGATTGAGTAGATCTAGGCTTGATTTCTGGGTTTATGATGTTATTGCTTGAATACTTCCATAGGTTTCGCTAGATTGAATATTCTTCATGCTTAATTCAACTTGATTACTTGAAATTTGATTCATAGGCTATCTCGCCTGGAAGGTGTTTGATAATATGCTTGGCTTAGGTTCAGTCTAGGATTGATGCATTATGGCCCATGGGATTGGATGTTCAGAGCATTAGTTGGTTATTTAGGATAGGCTCGTTAATGCCAGTTTGAGCTTCTGATCACCAAGGGATTGGGTTAGGTCACACTTGAACTGAAATTTCATGACCACGGAAGTGGCTTGTTTACATCGTTATCCTGATCTGATGCTTGCATGTTTAGGTTGTTAGATAAAGTCAGAAACCCAGATTCAGTCTAGTTCGTTGACTTCACTCTCCTCACAAGCCCATCTTTCTCATTTGCTTGCATTTGTTGTGCTGCTCTGCTTAACTTTGATCTCTCTGTTCTCTGTCTTGACACCCTGCTTTGCTTGTCTGTTTAGTTTCATTGTTTCAGTTAGATAGTCATACCCTCATGATGACTTATTTTGCTTGTTTCCTTTAGCTGATTGTGACAGAATCACTTGAATTGATTGATTTTGCTTGGATTAGATAGCCATCAATACCCTGAATTTTAGCAGCTCACTTTGGTTCGATAACCTTATATACTATAAGGATTTCATAACCGGACCAAATATCTTCTACAAAAAATTCATATTCTGAAATGAAATTTGTGAATTTTAATTGCTATATATATACATAAGTAAGCAGATAGACTATTTTATGACACTTTCGATATTTTCTTAGTTTGAAAACTTTCACAAAGAAATTTTACTACTAGTTACATAAAAAAGACTTTTTACGTTTACATCCAATGAAATCAAGACAAACAAACGAAAGAGGTAAATAGAATTTTAATTAAATGTATCGTTATTTTATTTAGCATTAATTATTAATATGATTTCTTATCATTAAATATAAATCTTATAGATGAACTTCTTCCCATCTCAATTTCCTAATCTTATATATAAAGTTTGAATCCCTAAAGTTACATATTCTACGTGAAAAGTCTAATAATCAAATTTTTATTTGTGTTTATATATTAAAAATACATTTGAAAATAATTGTTTCCCGTATTTATCAATTTTCAAGAAAAATTCATCCACATATCAAATTCAGGGATTCAAAATTTTGCAGTATCCTATTATATATGAAATTACAAAGAGTTAAGTTTCAAAAGTTTTTAGTCAACGAGATTCTTGGCGATGTCAAATCCTATTATATAAAGTTGAGTTTGAAAAATTAATTATCAACGAGATTTTCAAATATTATCTAAAATATAATACGTGTATATATATCATATGATATAAATTTGAGTTTCGAATTAGTAATCAACATGATTCATAAATATTATCTAAAATATAATATGTGTATACATATATATATTAAACTTTTTCATAAAAATCGTGCATCGCATGAGTCCATATCTAGTTTATTATAAATTTATACCTTTGAAAACTTTATTATTTTATTTAAATTAGTATATATCTATTATGAATTTACAAAAAATAGAATTATTAGTCTTATACTTTTTTATTTTATTAAAAAAATTATATATTTATTATAAGTCTACAACATCTATGCTTAAAGTTTTACCAATCTCACGACCAAAAAAAAACATTTTACCAATCAAAATTTTATTTTAACAAAACTAAAACTATAATTCTATAGCAAAAAAATCTACAGCCAAAATCGTAAAGCAAAAAATTAAATGCTACAACCATACCAATCAGGCCCTAAGATTTTGTTGTTGTAGATATAATTAAGATTTACTTTATAATTTTTTTTTTTGTAACTCAGGAGTTGTCAGACCTTATAACTTAGTTTCGCTTAGTAGAGAAATCGAACATGCAAACTCTTTGAAGTCCTAGACCCGCTCTCTAGCACTTGATCACAAGCTGCAAGATTATAAGTTTTGAATTGCAGTATTCGTCTGAATTGTTTTTTGATTATATTGTCAAGTTACTGTATATGTTTGAGTAGTCTGTGCTATGAATAGTATAATAATTAATTTCTAGAAAATTATATTTAATAGGGCAATATCTTTAAATTTTGTAATAAAAATATATTGACCAAGAAGTATGTGGTCAGGTTGGCTTGCCCCTGATCTAAGTTAATATAAGATAATGAGTTCGAATTCTACCCAATTTTAGTTGGAGCAATTTGACTACGAATTGGGTTTCATTGATCTAATAGGCAATAAAAAAACATTTTTTAAAAATAGTGGAACACTTATATGATAACAATGTCACAAAAATACCATACGTATATGAAGTAAAGTTTCTCTAAATTATTAGATTTAATTTTTTTTTTTGGTAACTCAGAATTTTTCAAACCTTATGGGGGACTGGACTATTCTCCTGTGTGTGGTAATGCCCACGGGTAGACTTTTACTTTCGATTCTACAAATGGATAGTAAGCATGTACCCATATCCGTGTAGGGACCAAAGCTCACCGGATAAGCCCGATAGATATATAGAGGGGTTTAGCTCGACAGACAGAAGGGTAACCTCAACAGATTAATCGTGAATGTGTCTAGAGTAGTGTCCTTGTGTATCTCGAGTAGTGTCTATAACCCATGGGTGACCGAAATAATTGTGAAGTAGTTTCAAGTGTTGGGGAATCAAACCCGCGACGTAGGTGACGCCCGGACCCGTTCCTTACCACTCGACCACAACCATCCGATCAGATTTAAATTCGTAAGAAAAAAATTCAATTATTTTTTGCGTTAATATTATAATAATTGTATGTATATGTATTCGATGAAATTATGTTTTGGTTAAACCAGGGAAACGATGTGTACCATGCAAGGTGGGCAAATTACAAGAACCCGAAATATGAACATGATCCAAAGAAACCATATCAGTTTTCAGGGAAAATTCAAATAAATTTTAGTATTAGTTATTTTGGATATTGATTCGAGTTCGGGTAATATCTGAAACATGAAATAGATCCGAACATATCCAAACTATCATGTATATGGAAACATTTCCATTTCTCGATTTCCAATCGTAAGTGTAAACCCTAAAATAAACTATGTGAAGCCTCAGTGCTTCAGTTTATCACACACAATTTTATGGTTTCTGCAGAAATTGGATCAGTCAGTTTATTGATTTATGGTGTCTTGCTCTATGGAAGGAAATAATGTATTTGTGATATCTCTGTTTCTTTCTCAGTAATTCTCCAATATTCAACATATTTTATATAATATTAGTCATTATACTTTTTACATTTAATTTTTATTTTTCTTCTTCTTATTCACTCATTTTTTCCCCTTCTAATTTTATTTTCAATATAATTTTAATAAAAAACTAAATAAAACTTAAAAATTCTTTTTTTTACACATATATTTTTTATCAAATATATTATTAATTACTTTTGTATAAAAAACTAATATATAGAATCTCTATTTAAATAGTATTTTATTTTTTTATAAAATCATCAATGTATACATATTTGTTTTGAAAAAATCTCATCAACTTTAATTTATTTGTTTTTCAATTCCTCCTCTTTCTTCCTCCTATCTTACACCTACTTTTACATCTCTTCCTACTCCCCCCTACTCTTTCTCATCTCTCTTCTCATTATTCTTTTACTTCTCATTATACTCAACCTCTTCATCATCATCCTCCTACTTTTTATTGTCGTTTTCAATCTCATTTGATTTCCCATCATTCACTTTCTTACTCTTCTCAGTTTTGTCATCTTTATACACCATATAGATTAATAATTTTATTGTTCTATACTATATATTATATATTGTATAGTAATTTTATACCGTATAGTAAAATTGTACTGTAGCAAATTAATTAGAAGGTTAAACTTGTAAATAGTTAGGGCTATATGCTAGTCTCCTAATTACCGCAATACATTTGCTATTTTCTCAATTAATTTAAAGTTTTAGGTTATTTGGCAAATTCACCCTATTATTTACAAGCAATATGACTGGTAAGTTGTATCTTCTAAAGTTGAATGGTTGGTTAGTGTAGATGGAAAATTGTCATCTTCTATTCGAGTAAACAATGTTTAAACTACATATTTCATTCTTTAAATGTGATTCCGGGCACCATTGCGATTTTTCTACCGGAAATAGGAAGCCGTCTAGATGAGGCCTCAAATTCCTGACGGTTTCAATCTGTGCAAATGTCATCGAGAAATATTCTACTCGTTTCATTTGCAGCCCAACGAACGTACGTTGAAAACTAATTTGGGAATAATGAGTTTCCATAGTTAAATGTAGGCTTTCCGACGCAATTTCCATAGAGAATTGATTGTTGGTAGATAAACTCAGTAAAATTTTAATCGAATATTTTTGACGTATTCTGATAATATTTCCAATTTCTAAAATTTGTCACAAACTAGCCTATTTTCTTGTAAAATGTACATAATTCAAAATCTTAAAGCATATCCTGAAAAATGATCTGTCTACATGAACATATAATTCACTTATACAAAAGTAAAATCTTCATAACAACATTGAATCACTTCATTGGCACTTTGTTTACTTCACAGACTCCAAATACCTTTGGAGTAAATTGTTTACGTTTCTTACATATAGAATTTGATTGATCCATGTGTGACCTTCCAAGGTAAAAGACTATTCATTCATTAAATTCTTCACCCATTTGCGTTTGGCACATACTAATAAAAATCTTCGAATCTATGGAATTATTACGAATAAGTTTCAAATGGTAATTCATAGAAAAAGATGTAGACGTGGCCGTATGTTAATATCTCAACACCTTCACTGATACAAAATACACGTTATATTGATACATGACAATACTAATGTGGTCCAAAACTTAAACTGACAAAAATTTACTCTTATTATCCCGTTACCGAGATAAATTGGCCCAAAACTTTTCATAAACGTCAAAATTTTATTTTTATTCTGTTTCCAAGAATCTTTTGTTCAATACATTTATTGTAGAATCAGAAGAAAGTGTAAACTTTCTGACCAAAAAAAAAAAAAAAAAAAAAGTGAAAANNNAAAAAAAAAAAAAAAAAAAAAGTGTAAACTATTTACTACTCTCAATTTATTTTAACTATAGGTTAGATATGTTTTTCTGACAGCCGAGTTCTTCTAAGTTAGGTGGCTAAGATGATCTAGCTAATGACACTCATATCAAAGTTTAATCTTTTCCCACTACTTGTGCTAGATTAAAAAGGGATTTTAGGAAGTGAATCTAAGGCTATGGATCGGATCATAATCATTCCATTTTTGTATATAAACCATTTTGTGATTCCATTTGCTCACTCTTTATTTTAAGTTTTATGTATGTATATATCTATATCTATATATATGTTAGTGATAGTGATATATTAGTGGATAGGAATGTAATTGAAATTTAATTTTGTATTGAGAAAGGAATAATGTTAAGTTGATGGTTTAGTGTTTAGAAAGGAATATCTAAATTGAAGTTGTTGTTTGGGTTATGTTAAGTTGATTGGTTAGGAGTTTGAGAATAATATTGGGATTGAAGTTATTGTTTGGGTTATGTTAAGTTGATGGTTTAGGAGTTTGAGAATAATATATATCTAGATTGAAATTGTTGTTTGGATTATGTTAAGATGATGTTTTAGGATTTAGGGATAATATTTAGATTAAAATTGTCTGTTTGATTATGTTAAGTTGATGGTTTTGAGTTTTGCTAAAAATATAATTTAAAAATTCATAATATTTATAGAAAATGGAAAAAAAAAACGAATTGAAAAAAGAGGCAAGCGATCGACCAGTTTTTTGGACGACGCTTAGGAAATCAAAACATAATACAGACGAATTGAAACACGACACAATATTTGACATAATCAAACTTTCTTTCATATTGTATCAATCTAGTAAAACAATTTATTTATTTCTCCTCGTTAAATTGATTAATTGGTAGATAACTATATATAGAAGTCCCACATACCGTAGATTCTAAATTTGACAGCTAGACCAAAAATATGACAAGTCATTATACTCAGGAAAAGTATTTCATTAGCATCTTTTCGGTTTCAAACGTTACATATCACGTTTCATTTGCATTTATACAGAATACTCCTAATAAGAATATATGCGACTATTGATATATATATATATATATCTATATATATATATATATTGTAAAATGTAAATGCACATAAAGATCGTAGTTTCCAATGGGATCAAAATACAGATTTTGGTACAAAAGTATATACTATTAGCTCAGTAAAACTATAGTAATTCGAAAAAATACTCAAACACAAACAAACGATAAGGATCAATAATTTAGTTCCACAGTTTCTCTTTCCAACAAACTCCAAAGCTGCTCATCATCAAATGTCAAAGTGGCCTCTTTATTTGTAGTCATAACTTCTGACGACCACATCAGTCTCTTGGGTCTCCTCTAGTAAACTCTCTAACCACATCTTATCTTCATCCGATAGATTATACGCAGACTCATCATTGTTACATGTGATACTATTTTCACATACATAATCATTGTTGACTCCAAAACATGAAAGATTAACATTAACTTGCTGCAAGCCATTGAGATGGCTGCAGCCAATGCTATTGGAGAAGGATCGAGGACGAGGCTTTACAACTTCAGTTCTTTGACCCTCTTTGGTAGGAGGATGAATGGAAGTAAAGTTTTTCTGTTTGAGTTTGGTCCTACTAAATGGTACATACTTCTTACTCAAATGTGTGCTCCAAAAATTCTTAACATCATTAGCGGTACGATCAGGCAATCGACCAGCAATTAAAGACCATCTAAGCATTAGGAAACAATAAACATATTAGTCGTTAGTATTGAACTTGTTGTTCCAGAAATCGTTATCATATTATTAGACCAAAAAAAAACAAAAAATTAAAGAGAGAAATAACTAGTACCCACCATGCTCGACTTATTGGAGGCCTAGGAAAAATTGTGATATAAAATATTTAGTATGATAAAAATTTGAATAATAAGTATGTTTTATATTAAAACTTTCCAAAATATTATTAACCCTAAATTATAATCATTTAATATACTTATATTTGTAAAGTAATATAAAATTAGATTTAACTTAACTAAGTAAAGTGAAAAATTTGTTAAAATATGTGGCCTAGGGCAAATGACATTTGAACATAAGGTAGGCATGGGCTTGCAGTAAGCATTGCGCCATTACCTATTTCCTAAAAGCTTATGAAGGCGAAGAAGAAGATCAACTTCGTCAGAACTAAATTTTCCTTTCTTGATAGTTGGCTTCAAATAGTTTAACCATCTCATTCTACAACTCTTCCTGCATCGATTTAGCCCTATAAAACCAATAATTTACTTTAGTTATTGAAGAAAAATCTACGTGTATATATATATGATTGTGTGTAAATAACATACCAGCTCTTAAAGGAACTTGGTGCCATTTGCCTTCTCCATACTTGTCAACGCATTGTCTTAAGAGACTATCTTCTTCAGCACTCCATGCTCCTTTTCTCAACCCTTTGGACAAACCCATCATGGACCAAATATTCATATTAACAAGTATTAACCAGATTAAAAAAAGCAAAAATTATATTGTGGCTTCACAAAACCTTGGAAGTAGTTATAGATAAAGTTAGTGTGAGCAAATATATATAGAAGCGTGGCGAGTATAGGAAGTGACGTGCATGTTTGATATCCACATTTGATTTTACTAAACCTAGCGGATCATTTATCGTAAAGAAAAAATATCAAGAGAAATGACGAATAATGAGTGGTGCCGGTTGACTTAGAGGATTACAACAGAATTTTTTCTAATAACAGTTACATGGATAATGTTCATCTATACCCCAAACCCCCGCAAGATCCCGAACAGCAAAGTGGACTTAACTATTTGACCAAATTCATTTTCCGTAAAAGAGATGGTCTTTATACGGAAAAAGAGACAATAGGGTATATTTATAACAACAAGCTTTTATTTGTTCTCATCTGAAAAAAAAAAAAAAAAGTCGGATAAGTATTTTTTTTTCTCCCCCCTCACTTTCATTTTACAGACTTTTGGAGTGCTTTTCTTTACTCCATAACTTATTTGTCTCCTCCTCATCCTCTCTGTTGCTTACTTCTGACTCTTCATTGCAGGTTTGAGGGTTTAGGGTCGGTGATGAGGTAGGTGAACAAGTGTTTTCTCTCTTTCTCGTTTTGCTTTTACTGCATGACTCTTCCTTCTTACTGAAATGTGTGTTCCAGTAGTTCTTGACATCATTAGCGGTCCGACCAGGAAGTCTACCAGCAATTAGTGACCACCTAAACATGTATTTGAACAGCAAGTACATGACTTAGTATTTGATCATTACAATATCTTAGTGATTTGGATATGTGTCTGGCCAAGAAAGACCTGTTTCCAAGAAGCTTATGAAGACGAAGTAGAAGATCAACTTCGTCATAATCAAATTTTCCTCTTTTGATATTTGGCTCCAAGTAGTTTAACCATCTTAGTCTACAACTCTTCCCGCATCGGTTTAACCCTAAGTAACCAAATATACTAACTGTGATTACATTTATCATGAACACATTTAAACACAAATACTTCAGATTTTACCACATTCACTAAAAGACAAGCAAACAAGGGGGCTACACCGACAATATGTATCTTTTGCACAAAACCCTTTTCGAAATTTTGACTTATTAATTAGAAAGTCCCAAGAATAGAATATATAAGGGACTGATTATAATATAAAACATATACCAGCTCTTATAGGAACAAGGTGCCATTTGCCTTCTCCATACTTATCAATACATTCCCTTAAGAGATTATCTTCTTCAGCACTCCATGTTCCTTTTCTCAACCCATTAGACGAACCCTCCATGGCAACAAAGATAAATTATAAGTACAATATATTTTAATAATGTATAAGTATAAGGTAGGAGAAAGAGGGTATTTAAATTGTGGCTTCACAAGCCCTAGAAGGACTTGTGACAGTTTGAGTTTGTGAGGAATATATGTACACGTGAAGCGTGAATATAGGGAAATGACGTGCATGTTTGATATCCACAAATCACAATTCATATTTTGGTTGTCGTGCTTAATTTGCTCATTCACTGCTACTCATTTGACTTCGATAATGCTTCATAGACAGTTAGCTCGTTTATACATCCATCTTCAGTTTCTTAAATAAATTAGGAGAAGAGACGATTTATGATTGGTGGCTCATGGTGGTATATAAATGATCATACAAAATCGAGAAAGTATGTTCATGCATAAGAAGTTTAATCCGAACTGGAATGAATCTGGGAGGGTGTTACATAATTCTTTTTGGTTTAAATCAATCATATTATGTATGAGTCTTTACATATTTTCTTCTTTTGGACTATCATATCTTTAAGTTTGGATTTTTCTAGTTTTTCAACGTGTTTTTTTGGATTACCAAGGTCTAATCATAGTCTAAAGGTCCCTCCCTAAAATCCTCGTAGAATCTACTTAATGTATAAAGGAGAGATCGAACCTTTTATGCCAGAGTTATAAACTGAATCATTTTAAGCACCAAACCGAAAATAACTCAGTAACTCAACAGTTTTTTAAAAAACTATTATATTTTAACCATTACTCCTAATATAAAAATATTTAATTTTGTGTCTTTCTGTTTATTTTACATTATATTGAAGTGTTTTTTTCCTTCAATGTAGATACAAGCCTTTAAACTGAATTTAACATCTCTATTCTAGTTTTCCTCTTTTGTTGCTTATGCTAACTTAGATTCAATTTTTTATATAAATAATTCATAATTTTAAATTCTCTACCAATCATTGTTTTAGAAGGAAAAAAATTTGACAAAAGTTATATACTGAAATAAAGTTTATAAAATTAAAAGTTATTTCTAGAGTAACACGTTTTTTATATTTTCTAGTAATGCCGATTATAACACTTTGGAATCAAATCCACAAGGAATCTAGAACTAGCAACACTAAGACATGAAAATTCAGTTTAATTTAAAACAATAAATGGTTTTGGGTTTTATCTAATCCCTACCAAGAATTGTAAACACAGCAAAGAAGCACAAGTAAAATGAAACTATATTGCAAATAAATTAAGAAAGTCAAGTCAAACACTAAGATAATGATGTGGAAGGTGATAAACAAAGAATTAATGAATCAAGAGCTTACCAAATGATTTATGGGGATTAACAACTAACGAATGATGCAAGGTTAAACAATAAATACATCCCAGGACATGGATCACTAATCAAAATTAACTCACTTTCATGATACCATTTCATTAATTATTTAGTTATTTTAAAGTGTCATTTGTTAGTCAAATAAACTCGCACATACATAAAAACAAAACAAAAGATATACAAGGTAAACAAAACATGAGAGAGAGAGAGAGAGAGAGAGAGAGAGAGAGAGAGAGAGAGAGAGAGAGAGAGAGAGAGAGCATGCGAATTTGTATTTTCTCTCATTTAGTTAGTTAATCATTTAGTGATGTGTATATATATATATATATATATATATACAACTCTACATGCTCTGATCATAAATACATAATTTTTTTTGCAGTCTTGTGACTTTTTCTTCTAATTTTTTGCAGTTTAAAACAAGAAATTTTATATCCTTTTGATTATACCTTATGTGAATGATTCTTGTGATTTAAAACAGTTACTTGACCCTTGAGAAAACTAGCATAGTTAATGGAAAGGTACGCGCATTCTTTTTGTCCACGAACAATTTTGCTACTTGAGAAAATCTCATTAAAACCATAAATCTCATTAAAATCTTATTCTTTTTGTCCATGAAATTTTCTTATAAAAAGTTCCTGTTCATTTTTTTCAGGTTAGATTCATCCCAAATGCGAAGAGACGTCCACAATAAATGGATTATATTTTTTAAAGATAATTAATATTTAGTTTATACACTTTGTATGACATTTCTTTGAATATTGGAGAGTTTTCTAAAAAACAGTAAATCTTTTCACCAGCCAAGATTATAATATTTTTCAATTCTTGTTGTGAATTGCATTGCAGGATTCATCTGAATTTTTCTTCATTATATTGGCAATTTATGGTTATGTGTTTGAGTAATATGTGATATAAATAGCAGAATAATTATTTCATAGAAAGATAAATCTATTAGAGAAAATTGTGTTTTAACGTTAGTTCTGTTTAAAAAATAATTAGCGGAACACCTAAAGGATAAAATGTCATAAAATTAGAATTATCAATAAATGAAAGTTTCTCTAAGTTATATGATTTTAATTTGTACAATAAACAACAAATGTTGCCGAAATCTTCTTAATTTGGTGGGAATAATGACTTCAGCTAATGACTCGAGTATTAAGGGTTTGATTTCTTCCCACAATAGTTGATAGGATTAAAAATAGGTTTAAATAAATTGGTTTTAGGACTATATATCATATTTTAACGATCCGAATGTTAACCAAAAAAAATCATTTGTTATCTTTAATATAACATTACTCTTTGCCAGTTATTATAACAATTGTATGTATTCAGTGAGATTATTATCTGGTAAAAACACGAAGACGACGTATATCATTCAAGCAATCTGCTTAAATAAGTAAATCGATCCAATCTAAAAATAAATATAGGGTTTTGTGCAAAATAAACCTCCAAGTGACATCTCGTTTACAAATTAAAGTTCCAAGTGATAAAAATGCAAACCCTATGAAATAAAAAGTAATCCGCAATATAAACTTCGCACGTATATTGATTTTGTAGATTGTATATCACTTTGTATATGTTATCAAAACTACATCATTTTGAATATTTAAAAGAAAAAAAAAACACATAAATGCCCAACCATGAATTCAAACTCGTTACCTCTATTAAATATATCTAACTCTCACCATCACTATTGTAAATTTATCTTAACAATTATCCCAATATGTTTAAATTACTAGAATACCCAAAAATTCTAAAAACTACTCAGAATTTAAAAAACCTCGGAACCAATACCTTTTTGTGATTCGATTAAAAATTAAAAAACTCATAAAGTTTTTTTACGTATTCTAGTAACTTTTAAAATATTCGGATAATTTTTAAGGTATTCGGGTAAAGTGTTGGGTATTTGGTAATTTTATAGATTTTAAATTCATATTTGAAGTTGTTTAAAGAAATTTTTTTAATATTTTTGGATATTTTGCATAATTTTTAGATATTTTGGGTAAGTTTTTAGATTTGGAACCGATTTTGATATATATATATATATATATATATATATAAATATTTCGTTGTAAAACAATTATTCTTACTCTTATAGCATAATAAATATACATTATTATTTACAATTACAAGCAATACGACTGGTTGGTAAGTTATATGTTCTAAAGTGGAATGGTTGGTTAGTGTGGATGGATCATTGTCAACTTTTATTCGAGTAAACAATGTTTTATTTAAATTTAGTTAATTTAACAGATATAGTTTTAATATCTGATATAGTTACTAAAGCCAGAATGGTGTCATCCTTAATAAATCATCCTTTTTTTTATCGAAAATATAATTTTTATTCAACTTTTACCTAACCTACGAGTACATATTCTACTATTGAAAGTCTACCAGTATTTATCTACATACTGTACGTGTAAAATTTCCATTTAACTATAACATCTGAAAAAGACTTTGAAATAATATTAAAATTGTGTGGTAATGACTGAAACCAAACTGCACTGCAGTTGCAAAAATATTTTGAACTGGAAACAAAATCATTTCAATATAGCATTTGTATATATTTTTTCATGATATTTTATTTGGAACCACGCATATACTGTTGTTTGCTTTGTATATCCTTAAAAGAGGCCATGACTGGAAACTAATCATTTTTGGTTCCAATTTTGTAGCAAAAACTTATAATCGAAAACAAAATGTAGCAAAAAAGTGGTGTTATAGCTAATGATATTGTTTGACAAGAAAAGAAACTAATGATATTGTGGTTCCGAAATTTGTGCATAATCGATTAGCCTCGCATAGATCTAACATATTATAGATCAATCTCTTTCTCTTTGAATGTTATAGATCAATATATCCATTTACGCGAGAACTGTAGTACGTTAACTTGCCTAAAATAAAACAGAAACGTTTAAAAGTTTAAGAGCTCGAGGATTCAAAGAGCTTATCTTAATTTATCTTCGACCGACCTACATGTCAATGGAACTAGGAAAAACATAGGATTCTCACTCGATCTAACAATAAATTTATAACCCCTATCTGTTATTCCCCGAACGTTCGAGTGATCCGCATAGGAGTCCTTTTATTTTAGTTTTATGTTGGTTTTACATTCAGCAGTTTATCACATATCTTGGTATTTGTACTGTTGTAAAATTTTAAAAATTTATTTAGTATAAGTAGATGATGCCTTGTGCTATGCACGGAATATGATTTTAGTTAAAAACCAATATACATTTGTAGTTATTCTATTTATTCATAATAATTGTATATGATTTTTGTTTTGTTTTTGTTTATTTTATAGTTTGATTTGAATATATGTTAATTTATTAATTTTGTATATATTTGATATACTAAAAATTGATGTATAGTGATGACCGGAGTTTTACACGAAATATATTTTTCGATTTATGTTGATTTAGGTTTTGATAAATTATAATTTTTGTATATAAAATTTTTTGACTCGTGTCATTTATGTTATAGTTAAACTCATGTTCATTTAAGTTTTTTGACCCGTATTCATTTAAATTAATATACCCGCATTCATTTAGGGTTATAAACTCGTATTCATTTAGATTTTTAGCTCTATATTTATTTAGATATGTAAATATGTGTTCATTTAGGCATTTAAACTTGTATTAAAAATTTATTATAATATATTAATCTTTAATATATTTTTAAAAATTAATATATTTTAAATATATACATTCAAAATTTAATGTTAATAACATAAGAGTAACAATAATTTTTTACTTTTTAAGAAAGAGTATAAGTCGCGATTGTTTTTTTGAATGAATTTTAGAATTAATAACGGATGAATATTCCCTCTTCCCATTAAAGTGAATTTTTAATACCCTAAAAAATATCTATTAATTAGAATATATTCGTAATTATCATTACAAAAATATACATATAAATAAATTATTAGTTATATACCTTAGAATCACAAAGAACAATATCAATGGTTTGACCAAATTCATTAGTGTATACCTTCCAGACCTTGGAATCTTAACTTTAACTCTCCACTTTTCTTTGCAAGGTTTTAACGAAGAAATTTCAGAGAAATACATGATTAAAAAAATCAAGAGAGTAAGAAGATCACAATCGCAAAAGCGGAAAAATTGACAGAAAAATAAAACCCCAAATCGTTGGTGTTATGAGAAAAGTTAAGATCTGTTTTGAATTGAAGTCGTTTGATATAATTTTTTTATTAGGATTAGGAATAAAAATTAAAAATAATTATTGATTAAGAGTATCTTTTGTATGATATATCCTAAATATAAAATATAAAATCTTTTGTATGATATATCCTAAATATAAAATGTTATGTTTAAACTTAATAATAATAACATCTTATAAAACTATTCCTACATAAAATCGTCCACAATTTATGTCATAATACATTTTACCAAAAAAAAATGTTTAGCTTTTTCTATTTTTATATAGTAGATTTTTATCATGTTTAATTATTTTATTTTTATATTTTTAAATTAAAACAAATCTTATATTTTAAAATTAAAAACTAATAACATTATGTACATAAAGATAACAATAATAATCAGTTAAAATATTTTACCACATCTTATCAAGAAAAAGAAATTATTTTTTATTGTTTGAAAAGATATGACTATTTTAACACTACGGTTTTATTATATACAGAGATATTTTTTTATTTTTTTATATTGTGTTGTCGAACCTACTAAAAAATTAAACCAATCGAACCTATTAAAAGTTATCAAAATCATGGAACAATAAAATTAATTGAAAAGTAATTCTTTAAAAAAGGATCTTATTGCTTTTTATTACTATAAAGTAGGTAAAACAAATCAACCAATCAAAACATATAAAAGAATTAAAAATTGTTTTTTATTACTATAAAAATACAGAAAATCTTAACGCTATGGTTTTATTATATATAGAGATTAGATTTTTGACAAAATAAAAAGAATAGATCCTAAGTATATTCAAATCTTGATTTCTAATCTTTAAGTCTGGGCATCTTTTTCCTTATGAGGCATAAGAGCAAATTCTACTTGCATGTGTTGATTTACGTAATGATTTTCGAAAATATGTCGGACATATCATTTGGAGAATAAGTTCATGAAGAAATTACTGACAGTAATAATTTTTTTCATCTCAAGATCAATAGAAAGGATATGTCATAAAAAAATTTGATGGAATTCGATTTAGATACATAGATAAAGAAATATGTTATATTTTAGTTCTTATCATATAAATTTTTTACTTTTGATTTCGAAACCTAATTTGTATGAATTGTTTTTTTTTTTGTCATCAAACTTTAATTAAAATTGGATCCTTAATGGGCCAGTACAAATGTTACATATTTTCAGCTGAAAGTGCATGATGGGCTAGACAAAATAGGCTCAATTCTAGGAAAGACCTAGAGAAGACACCTCATCACCTCTGTAACCACATGTCAGCTCGTTGAAAACTCCTCCATGCGTTGACCCCCGAGATCGCCATTTGGTCCATTCGGTCTTCTCTTCCTGAGAGCACCGTGGAGCGCTCCTTACTCTGTCTGCAAAACCAAACAAAGGCTATATCCTCCACAGAAATTATTTTACAGAAAATGGATAAGTGTCAATCACCAATGTCTTCCATTAGCCAAGCTTCAAGCCACTTCGACGCCTTCGAAAATATCCCATAGATTCTGAAAATTACTCACCTTTTTTTCTCCACGAGGGATCGTGAAAAGCAATCAAAGATTTACATCTGAAAGGGTGGATTTACCTCTGAAAGAGAATGATTTCATAGCTTCTTACAAAAATAAATGACCGATGCTAAGATCAAAACTAAAACCGGGACCAAATCCGGATTTTTAACAGCCATAGGCAAAAAGAAATCGACATAGATCTTGTGCCTAAACACGATGCTGCTATTAGTATGAAAGATTACCGTCCGATTGCTTGCTGCAATTTGATCTACAAGGTTATTTCGAAATTCCTAACTAACCGTCTTAAATTGATTCTTCCTGAGGCTATTTCCCTTAATCAAAATGTTTTTGTCAATCTCCACTCGTTGTGTAATCAAATTCGATATTGCTAAGGCTTCGGATACAATCAATTGAGTTTCATTATTGCAGTTCTTCGTGCTATGTGATGACTTGATCTATTCATTAATTGGATTTATCTCTGCATTTCTACGGTCTCTTTTTCAATTTCTGTGAACGGCGACCTTGAAGGCTTTTTCACTAGTGCAAGAGGAATCAGACAAGGTTGTGCTCTCTCTCCTTACATATATGTGATAATCAATAATGTGCTCTCTACACTTCTTAATCAAGCAGCAGAAAACTCCATTTTTGGGTATCATCTTTTATGCAAAGATGTAAAGATTACTCACCTCAGTTTTGCAGATGACATTTTGGTCTTTTATGATAGTTCCTCTCAATATATTCATGGTATTTTGGCTGTTTTAGAGAATTTTGTCAACATGTCGGGTCTTTGCATCAACATGGAGAAATCTTCAATTTATGTTGCAGGTCATAATATCAGCTCTATTAGCTCTGTTTCTTCTGTTGTGGGTATTCCTTATGGTACTCTTCCTATTCGTTATTTGGGTCTTCTTTTGATTACAAAGACAATGTCTAAACTGGATTAGGAACCTCTTCTTGCTAAAATTAAGTCTAGAATGATTTCTTGGGCATCTAAAACTCTCTCTTATGCATGTAGATTACAGCTGATAAATTCTGTCATTCCAGCACTATCAATTTTTGGTTTGCCACATTTCGTCTTCTTAATAGGTTCCTGGCGGAAATAGAAAGTCTTTGTTCTGGTTTTTTGAGGTCAGGTTCTCCTAACATTACTTCTAAAGCAAAAATTAGTTGGAATGATATATGTTTGCCTCGAGATGAAGGAGGGCTTAGCATTAGATCTCTAAAAGAATCTTCTCATGTATTCTCTTATCACATATGGAGAATAATTTCAGGGAGAAGATCACTTTGGGTGGACTGGATTCGTAAACATCTTCTCCATTCTGGTTCTTTCTGGGATGTTAAAGAGAGTACTCAAGGTTCATGGGTTTGGCGTAAGCTTTTGAAGATTCGAAATGAAGTTTATCAGTTTATCAAAGTTAAACTTCGATCAGGTTTGAACTCTCACTTCTGGTTTGATAACTGGTCTAGTCTTGGCAAACTGATTGATATAACTGGTGATTATGGGACTCGGTATTTTGGTATTGCTTGTTATGCTACTATAGCTGAAGCTTTTTCTGATCTTTCATGGCAAAACTGTACTGTGGGTAGACGTTTTCAACATATCCTTGATGTTATTATTCTTTTTCCGCCTCCTAACATTGATTCCGGATCTGATATTCTGCTCTGGAAATGTTCTCCAACAGTTTATCAAGAATATTTTTCATCGTCAGCCACTTGGAGACAAATTCGGAGAATTGGTACTAAGGTTTCTTGGTTCAGACTTGTCTGGTTTCCCCACGGTATTCCTCGTCAATTTTGTATTACTTGGTTAGCTGTAAAAAATAGGCTTTCCACTGGTTCTAGAATGGGATATTGGGGTGTTTCTCAGCCTTGTGTACTATGTGGACAACTTGTTGAAACTAGAGACCATTTGTTCTTGGCATGCCCATTCAGTTTGACAGTTTGGATGACTCTTTGCAGCAATTTGATTGGTACTCGTATCAATCCTGATTGGTCTGACACTTTGGCTGACCTTATTAGCTCGCGTTATGATAGACTAGATAAGGTTCTTGTGCGTTTGCTGTTTCAGAGTTCTATCTATTACATTTGGCGAGAAAGGAACTCTCGTATTCATGGTCGGCCTTGGATCTCAGCTGCTGTTGTAGCTTTGGCCATTGACAAGTGGATTCGTAACCATCTCTTCCTTGCATTATGTACATCCATATAGACTTCAAAACCTTCTCCAACATTGGTTTGAAGTTAGGAATTTTTGACAAATTCTTTATTTTTTGATTAGGATATTTTATAAATCCCGATTATCTCTTGTACATAAAAATTTTTGTTGATCAACAAAAAAATCGACATAGAACCGAAAAAGTTAACCAGTCGGATTCTCCAAATTTTTCTCTCAAAGATATAAATCGAAGAAGAGAAAAGTAGGGTGGAGAGTTCGCTGGAAAGTAGGAATTGAGAGAGAACTTCACTTATTGAACGTGAATCAAATATAGTTTGTTTGATTTTCAAAATTATTTTGTACGACTTTAAAATCAAACAATTTTATATGATTTTAAACTTAAAGAATTCAGTATGAATTTAGAAATGTTTATATTAAAATTCACCCTTTAACAAACCCCATAAAATATAATCCACAACCTAACTAACCAGAATCTCAGATCTAATTCCATATATAATTATAAATTTTAAAATAAAAGCCATTACCACAAAAAAAAAATCTTAAAATAATCCACAGGCTAATAATTTAAATTACAAAAACCTAATAATCTAAGACATAAACCTATAATATTTCCAGTTCATAAACTATTGTAGTCTAATCATATCTTATAAAACATATCTGCTCTAATCAACATAACAATCTTATCTATGACGCATTTAATCCATATACATAATGTTATGAAAAGATATAGACATAAATATACAAAAGTATATTGGGAAAGAATGAATTTTTACCATATGTTTTCGTAATTATATTTAGGGTGTTTGGTAAAATTTCCATGGAGGACTGCTTGTTAATAAGTAAATAAACTCAGTAAAACTTTTAAATCGGATCTTTTTGATGGATTCTTATAATATTTTAAACTACTGAAATTTTTCAGAATTGAACTTATTTTTTTGTTGTATAAAAACTAAACTCGTCATACTATTATATATATAAGAAGAGACTATATCACCGAGTTGCTCTCAGTTTGGTGGTTAGGATGATCCAGCTAATGACTTATCACCAGGTTCGATTCCTACCCGCTGCATTATGGTAGCTTAAAAAAAGGATTTTATGGGTGGACTTTAGGCTATAAATCGGGCCTTGTCGATCCAACGTTCACAAAAGAAAAAAGAGACTATATCTCTCCAGGACTTGACACGTGTCATTTTGGAGCTCTTAGATGATGACACATCAACTTAAAATTTTAATCCTAAAGCCAATCAAATTAAGATATTAGAACATGCTGTCAATTTTCAATCTTCCAAAAATACACATCAGCATAAGGGGAATTTGTATAGTCTAATAGAGAAGGATATGAAGAGATCGTAAAGAAACAAAACGTCATTTCCGCGATCAACTTTGGTAGAAGATCAGAGAGTGCTTGAAGGGCCAAGAGGAATATATTGAAGAAATTGATGGTAGGATTGGTTCTGTCATCGATTTTCAATTTTGATTGATACTTACCTTGAACCATTATCCATTGGTTAATATCTTATTTGGTATTTTTTTCCCTAAAAATTTCAAAGGATTGATCATGTACTAGAATTTACGAGTAGATGTTTTTAGTCAAAAGTAGTAAGGTACTTTATAGGTTCAATATTTGTTGTCTACTCAGAATTTGTTATTGTAGTTATTGTGAACTCTGCAAGTGATTTGAGATTTTTATTTGTAGAATTGGACAAGTGTTTTGTGTGTATACTATTTCACGTCACATGAATCGTTTAATATTAAGAGCTTTATGAGAAACATTGAGACGATGGGCATAAACAGATTCAAAAAGCAGAAGATGAAAAATTTAGTGTAGATGCCCATGTCATACTCCTCAATTACCGTAGGTTAGCATCTTCACTTCAGAAATTTAATTGTATGATCTGTACCAGGTTTTAAAACATCCCATCTCATCTGGCTTTCTCACGATAAAGCAGAAGGTAGAAGTGAAGTCAAAGAAGGAGCTCACTATTGCAAATCAAGTAATATTTCTGAGGAAGTCTATAGATGTTTTTTTTGTTTTCTATTACGTAAGCTTCTTTTGGCCTTATGTTTCAATTATTTTAGCTCATGTTTGTGTAATTGGTTGCAGGTTAGGACTTCTTTGAGCTTTAGTTTGTTTATCTTGTACTTGAAGGTTTACATTTACTTGACATCCTAATGGTTGCATTCTTTGTAAAAGAGGAACTTACAGGTAGAAATTGAAGAGGAATACGAGGGAGCAAAGATCATTCTTCTACCATCAAGGAAAGAAGATTACATTCGTAAGATTTTGGAACCAACTATAATGTACAAATATAATGTCTATGATTTTTATTCTATAGCGTTGACATGTTACATCTTCTAACTGATTTTGGCTCAATATTTAGTTTTTTTTTTTTTTTTTGCAGTCATCGAAGGGGTCGGAAATTCCGTCGGATTTAGCTACCTTTTCTTGTAGTGTCAATAGAATGTGCAACTACAAATTCATAAAGAATAGAGCCAGAATTTAAGATGTTCTTTTTTATTTTCCTTTCATGTTTGGTATTATGATTTGCTTTCTTCTTTTCTTTCTTGTTCTGTTTTCTTTTCCTTTCTGATTGTGCGCATCGGAAATCACATTATAGGTTATAAAGAATCCAAGTCTTGACTACTCACACTTGCTATCGCTTCCTTGGGTCGTTGTTGTTGTCTTAGCTAAGCCATCTTCACAGCTCTTCCTGACAAGAGCGACTCATCAAAACCTGCAAGAGCGAATGGTGTTTGTGTTGTAGGTAGAACGTTGGAATCATTGGGTTCAAACATTATTCATCGTCTAATTTGATCTGTTTTTCCTTGGAAGAGCAAAGGATGCGGTGGCAAGAACATTTTCTCACCGGAGAAGATGATGATAATGTCATTGGAAAGGTTGGTGACTTTGAGTCGAAAGTTGGTTATGTGTGATTTATGCAGTTGTTTAGTTTTGAAATGTTTTAGATCAAACTTAACAAGTGATAGTGAGTGTCATGGTGTTTGGTGTTCGTTTACTTCTTCGAAAGAAAAAACAGTTTTGCTATTTGTTTTGTTTCTCTTTTTATTTTGTAGATTAATATTTTTTTCACGAGATCATTCATCTTAAATGTATAATGTGCTTGTCAAACCTCACTAATACAAGACTGTGGAGTTTCTATATCAAGGAATCGAATTCTGCAATATAAACAGAAATCCATAAAAATCAAGACTATTTATAAATCAGTAGGCATTGGTTAATAATCTACAATATGTATAAAAATCAAATTATTCTTTTATTCTTTTATCTATCTTTCCATTTTCCAAAACTCCTTCAACATTTTTACTATAATATCGATCATACAAAATAATTTTGATAGAATAGCACCGCAGCGTAGCGCGGGCACTCCACTAATATTAAATGCGATACATTTCTGAAAATGTTGTATCACATAACATCTCTTTTAAGTTTTACCAAATGTGATACACATTTGTGACGGCTCTATTAAAAAATTTGATTATAAAACTAAAGAGATGATTAAGTTCTTTTCAATCTGGTAGTTAGAATGCATCTGATGTAAGGACTGGTGTTAGAGCTTGATTTCTCTCCACTATAGTTGATAGATTATAATTAGATTTAAGATTATGGATCAGGTCTTGTTGATCTAATTGTTAACAAAAAAATTAAAGAGATGTTTTCAACATAGAACATATTGAAGGGTAAATTTAATTTAGCTCACAACATCTAACGATAAATCTAGAATTAAAAATCTTAGATCATATCCTAACTTTAACGGATTATAGACATCCTACAGTTAAAAACCATTTGTCTGACATAACATAACAGTGTTCTATAAAAACTAAAATCGTCAGAAAAATATTTGAGTCACTTCATTTGCACTTTGTTCACATCACTGAGTCCAAATACTTTTGGAGTAAATTGTGAACCTTTTTTTGCATATAGATATTGAACATGTTAGAATTTGGTTTATCTATTCGTAATTCACGTGTAAGTAAATGTGTGACCTTTCAAGGTAAAAGACTATTCTTTTTTTTTTGTCAAACTGGTAAAAGACTATTCATTCATTAAATGTCTCACCATTTTGTGTTTGGCATATAGTAATAAAAATCTTCGAGATCTTTGGATTTAATATGAATACAATGTCAAATGGTCATTTATAGGCCAAGATGTAGACGTGCTGTATGTTATATATCTCTACACCTTAATTGATACAAAATACACGTTAATCTACAGTAGATCGAGTTAAATTGATACATGCCAATACTAATGTGGTCCAAAACTTAAACTGACAAAAATTTACACTTATCACGTTACCAATATAAATTGATCCAAAATTTTTCATAAACGTTAAGATATTCCTTAAAGTTAGCGATACAAAAAATATCGTTAGTGGATCGTCGCAGCTTTTGATTTCTTTTATCTCTTTCCAAGTATTTTTTTTGTTTTTGTTTTATACATTTACTGTATAATTCAGAGAGAAATGAACACTATTTACTATTCTCTATTAGCCAAGTTCCTGCATAATACAGGTAGCAGGACTTGATTTCTTGACGTGCAAGTGTATTTACTTTTAATGGACTTATCACCTGTGAGTAGGTTAAAGACCACTTGGTTACTACTCTCTCAATATATTTTAAATATAGTTTAAAGATATTTTTACTCGTAATCATGTTAGAGATAAAATAAAATTTAAATCATATTTCCAAAAAAATATATTACATTTATATATGTACTAATATTTGAATTTTTTAAACAAATAAAAATTAGTTTTAAAAATTTATATATATTATCACATAAAAGTGTGTTGATTAATACAGTTCATAATGTTATATTCCATTTTATTTTCTATATAACACAAATCATGTCCTATATTATTTTAAATTGAATATCTATTTTTTCCAAATATCATTATTTTTTATATAAATAATTACACAAAAGAAAAAAATGGATGTCGTCATGTGCGATATTAAGGTTTTTAAGGGAGAAATACGGGACATGGCTATGTCGGAAGCAGTTGATCAGGGATCACTCTGGGAGATCCGCCAGATGCAGGAAATGATTCATCATGGGCAGTGACCTTCAGGGCACGTCTTCAAGAACTTTATTCAGGGCACGTTTTTGTTGTCGGGTTCTGCTGGAGCGTCGACTTCTTCGGTGATACCAGAGACACAATCACAAACTGTCCCGTCTCATTCATAATCATAACCAGAGCAGCAACCAGATGAGACCATCGACCTTCTACCGGTTCCTGGAGTTATTCATCCGGATCTCATGGTACCACCGGATGCACCCTACACGCAGTATAGGGTGGAGGATATTCTCGTGCATGAAAATCACAGAAATTTACCAATATTGCATATCGATCGTCTTACTGGTACTTATTGGTAAGTAAACTATTTAATATTAATTTTATTTATTAAATTTAAAAATTAAAAATTAAAAATATTTCAAATTATATATTTACTAATTACAATTGTTTTATAAAATTCAGGTTTGGTGTGAATAGCAAAGTGGGGTGAAGCATTACATAGTGCAGCAAGAGCTTTTTTGTCGAGGTGACCCCTAAGTGGACATCGACACCACACTACATTCGCGTAACGTGGTTTAAGATTTTCGCGGTAATTAGAAATTTAAATTCTTATTCGTTTTATTTAATTAACTTATTTAATTACTAATTAATACTAAATCCTTTTTTTAACAGCAACGTTGGAACTAGGACGTCTCCATCAACGAGACCGTCAAGTATGAGTTCAACAAGAAAGCCACGAAGCGGCTTTCTAACACTATCTTTGATTGGAAGACAAATTGGGAGGTGAAAGGAGATGACGGCAAACCTAGTTTCATGACAGCTGCAGTTTAGGAGGGGTTGAAGAATTTTTGGGTAGACCCAAATTCTGTGAAGAAAGCTGCTTAGTGTTCTGCTTCTCATAACACGACTGGTCCAGACGGTTTGCCGCTCGCTATGCCTCACACTGCTGGGCAGACTCCTTTTGGTAGAGTCGCTCTATAAATGGTAAGTTGTATTATTTAAAATTAAAATATTTAGTTCATTTAATTTTTAATTACTTAGATATTTAACTAAATTTTACAATTTTAAGGCTGAAAAGTTAGGACATGTTCCTTTTCTTCTGGATTTATTTGAGCAGACTCATAAGACCAAGTCCAGAGTTTTCGTCAATGCTAGATCGGAGAGGCTACACAACGAGGTTATAACTATGGAATTGACCACTTTAGAAGTTGACTCAATTTATAAACATGTAATTAGTTAATAAATATTATTAAGTATTTGATTTCAATGTTTAATTATTTATAGGTAATATAATTAATATTAACATGTTTCATGTTTTTACTAGATTGCTCCGAAAAAGAAAGGACGGATTCTAGGACTAGGATCCGCACAAGATGTCCCAAGAGTCACTTCTTCTTGGATAGGGGACAGCTCTCTCTGTTCTCAGCTAACAGCTTTGCGTAACAAAGTAGTGGAGCTAAAGCGATCGACGGCTGAGCTAAAGCAAACGACGGCTGATATGTTCGATATTTTGGTTGCGGGGAATCTCCATCAGATGGAGGCATTGGAACGTAGACATCAAATACTCGGGCTCCAGACTCCAGCCCAGAGAGATGTCGATCTAAACGAAAGAGTGACTGAGGAGCAAGAAGCCCGTAGTGCGGATTTATTTGACGAAATTTTACGATAAATATTTGTATTTTTAATGTTTTTGTAAAAAATTTTTAAATTTTTTTATATATATTATTAAATCAAAATTTTAAATTTAAAACATTTTCTAAATTTTTAATTAAATCATAAAATATATTATAATTTTTTAAAAAAAAATAATTCCGCGTTCGTCTCTAATTAGTCGTAAATAGATTTCGTCCCCAATTCATTGGGAAGAATTAGTCCCTAATTCGATGTTACTAAACGTCTCTAATTCGTTGTAAAACTGGTCGTCCTTAAATCGTTGTAAAACTGGCTGTCCCCAATTTGTCCATAATATTGGTATTGTAACTTCGTCGTAAACTTGGCCGTCCCTAATTTGTTCCTAATAATGGCGTTGTAACTTCGTCGTAAAACTAATGACATTAATACGTAGTTAATTTTACGACGCATTAATGTCGTTTATTTTACGACGAAATTACAACGTTTGTTTTTCCTCCCAAAATTCACAACACTTTTATGACACACCCTTTACGATGAATTTACAAAGAATGTCTGGTCTTGCAAAGTTACCAACGAATTTATAACGAATATCCTGTTACGACGATCATGATACAACGAAAATCATTTTGTCCCTAATTCGTTGTAAAACCTATTGACAACAAATTAGGGACGAATATAGCAGTTGTAATATGTATGTATTCTTGTAGTGAGAGGGCATTTCTTCGGATTTGAGCTCAAGTAAAATCTCGGAGTCTGAGGACAAAGAGAATGAAATGGTTGTTTGTCCTTTCGGGCAGTGCACACCAAATCAAGTCGAGTTATCCGGAAATAGTCATGGTGATGTTAATGTGCAAGAGGAGATTGTTAAAGTATGTATGAAGTATAAGCGAGTGAGTACTCGTAATGCTGGTTCTCGTACAGGTCCAAAGAGGAGAGTCTTTAAACAAGTTGTCATTCTTGTGGTCTTGTTTTCGATCCAGTAGATCAAGACTTGGGTACGGTTGTGATGGGAAAGCTTTCGCGTCGGGCTGAGAAAGATGTTTGGTCGTGCCAGTGGCTTCGCTTTTGAATGAAATGGTTTTGATAACTCTTTTAGAGTAGACTCAATGGGTCAAAGTTGTTGTTTTCTGGTTACTCTTGCGAGCGAGTGTAGGTTTGGTGTTGATTGTTGAATCCTACGACCAATTCATTCATCTTTTTGTAATGATGGACCTAGTGACTACGCATCTGATTACAGTGTATATGGTGCATATTGTGAGTAGACGTGGTGATTTGTGGGATTCTTTAGTTCGGTTTATTCGAGCCGTGGAAACTCCCTTGATCATTGTTGGTGGTTTTAACATTATTGAGAGATTGTTGCCAGACTTTTTGGCCTTCGGGAATTGGATAAATTACCTCTCGCTTATTGATTTTGGTTTTAAAGGAAGTAAAGTCACCTGGAGGAGGGGAACCGTGGAACGTACGCATATTGTGAAATAATTGGATCAAACATTATGTTGTTTGAGTTTTCAAGTTTAGTGGCAGGAAGCTTGTGTTTCACATTTCCCATTCTTGTTGTCGGATCATGCCCCATTGTATGTTAAGTTTTCTCCATTCTTGGTGTAATTCCCAACGTAGGCTTTTCTGGTTTGAGGCTGCTTGGTTAACCCATGCTGGTTTTAAGATTTTATTGGCGACCTTCTGGAAGAATGAGTTGAATATGCCAGTTGCCTTATAAAATCTTATGGGCACTTTAAAGAGATGAAAATTTAGGTTTTTTGTGTTATACAATGCCATAAATACTTTGTATCATGCATTAAAGTCGATTAAGAAGGTATTGATGTGGATCCTACTGATAATTCTTAGGAGAAGGAAAGTAGACTTTTGAAGGAACTAGATGCAATGTTGGAACAAGAAGAGGTTCTTTGGTTTCAAAAGCTAAGAGAGAAATGGATGGGGCTTGGGGATCGCAATTCAAAGTTCTTTCACAGTTTTACAATCATAGAAGGAAGAGAAACCATAGAGACATGCAGAAAAATGAGATGGATTACATATAAGGAGGAGTTTGAACAACATGCTTTGTACTTTTATAATCAGCTCTATTCTTTGCATGGTGTTGCGTAGGTTGTTGATATGTTGCCTCATCTTGGTTTCCCTTTTATAGCTCATTCGAAGATGTTGAGTTTGAATAAGCCATTTACAGGGAGCGAAATTGAGCTTGCTGTGAGAAAGATCGGCAAGTATAAATGCCATGGACCTAATGGTTTCCAACTTGTTTACTACTAGGAATGTTGGGATGTGCTGGGTGAGTCTACGACTCATTTTGTGTTAGACTTCTTTCGTACATGAATTCACCGGAAGGGACGAATGTTGTTTTCGTTGTCCTGATTGGGAATGAAGTTTAACCATATAAGTCTATGCAATGGGTTATTCAAAACAATTATTAAGACAATGATGGGGAGAATGAAGAGTAGTATGCCTAACCTTATAGGTCTGACTCAGACCAACTTAATTCCTGGGAGGCTTAGTGTGGATAATATTGTGGTCATCTAGGAGGCGGTTCACTCGATGAGACGTAAGAAGGGACGAAAGGGATGGATGATCCTGAAGCTGGATTTAAAAAAGGCTTACGATAGAGTAAAGTGGGATTTTTTGGAAGATACTTTACTCGTAGCTCATCTTCTGATCTCTTCGGTCCACTGTATAATGTAGTTTGTAACAGGTCCATCTATGTAATTAAGGGGTTTGGAATGGAGCATACTAAGGGGTTTTGACCTAGTTGAGGCCTCCGACAGGATGACCCTCTCCCTTCATATTTGTTTGTTCTCTCTACATGGAACGCTTATGCCACTTAATATGACAAAGCAGTTGTGGATAACGGATGGTAGCTAATCAGGTTATTGAGATGAAAACTTCACCTATCTCACATCTGTTTTGCGGACGACTAAATATTATTCGCTGAAGCTTCTATTCAACAAATGAAGGTGATAAAGAGTGTGTTGGATCGGTCCTGTAATGCTTTTGGACAAAAGGTCAGTCTAGAGACGTCTAAAAAATTTTCTTCAATAATGTTTGGCGAGAGATTTGTAACGCCAGTAGCAATGAGAGTGGGATCAAGGCTACTCGTGATTTGGGCAAATATTTAGGTTTGCTAGTTTTGCATAAATCGATTAATAAAGACACTTTCCGCGAAGCTCTCGAGAGAGCCTCGTCGAGGTTGGCTAGTTGGAAGAGTCGCTCTCTTAATTTTGAAGGTCGATTGACTTTGACTAAGGTCGTGTTATCATCGCTTCTTGTGCATACTATGAGTATTATCTATATGTCGAGTTCTAGTTGGTCATTGGAAACAACATGTGGTTGCGTTGTGGAATGTGTGTCTACCAAAGAGTAAGGGAGGATTGTGGTTGTGTAACACTCAAGACATGACCTAAAGTTTTGCTCGTTAAACTTGGTTGGTGTTTGATGCAAAATCAGATGGGATTACGGTCCGATGTGATTCAAAGTAAATTCATGGTTGGTGACTATCGAGATGTCTCTTGGCTGATAGTTAAAAGCTCCTAGTCCTTAACTTGGTAGAGTATTGTGTTGGGTTTACGCGAAAGAGTGTTACCAGGATTGTAGTGGGTAATTGGTAATGGTAATTCTAATCGGTTTTGGAGTGATTGTTGGGTTTTAGGTGTTCCTCTCCTCAATTGGGCTATAGGTTCCATCCTGGAAGTGGTACTCTCAACTGCAGTTTCTGCATTTTGGAATAATGGTCCATGCTCGTGTTGCGATCATATTAATCACTACAAAAAAACAATAATTTAACAACGCCATTTTACAACGTTTTATGGACGTCGTAAATTAGGGACGGTTTGCCAACACCTTTACGCTGAAATGTGGATTCGTTGTAAAAGTGTTGTAAATTTACAACGAAAAATTTCGTTGTAAAAAGGTAGCTGTTTTACGAAGAATTTACTACCTATTAATCTATCAGAACTAATTCGTTGTAAACACGTCCCCAATTTGCAACACTTTTACAACGAAATTTATTTACAACGATTAAAAGAAGAATTTAGAAATTTGGTAAACACATTTTTCATGATACAAAATTGTTTTTTTTTACAAATCTAAATTACGTCATAAAAATGTCTCAAAATATTGTTTTCGTTGTAAAAACGTCTTAATTTTGTAAGTTATTTATGACGAATTGTCTTTACAACGATTTAAAGATGAAATGTGAAATCAGGTATTTGTAGTTAGTTACATACGTTGTAAAGTACTCGTATTTGATTGATTGTTCCGCATATGTATGATAACGTTTTTTAAATGTATATGATAACGTTTTTTAAATGTATTAAGTATGACAATTTAAATTGATCAAGTAATGTATCAAGGAGTTTTTTATCGTATTGTGCCGCATATAGGAATTAGAATTCGAACTTATAAGAATTAGAATTTCAACAAACCAAACTTATAATTTCGACAAACCAAACTTAATCTCAACAAACCGAACATAATCTCAACAAACCGAACTTAATTTTGACAAACCGAACTTATAATTTTAACAAACTGAACTTAATTTCAAGGAACTAAATCTTAATTATATTCATTGTAAACGTGTTGCAAATGTTCAACGTTGTTATGACGTTTAACGTTTACAATGCGTTTACAACAAACATAATTAATTTTTTTGTTGAGATTATAAGTTTGCTTTGTCGAAATTCTGTTCGGTTTGTTGAGATTAAGTTCAGTTTGTCGAAATTATAAGTTTGGTTTGTTGAGATTAAGTGCGGCTTGTTGAGATTATGTTCGGTTTGTTGAGATTAAGTTCGGTTTGTTGAGATTATATTCGGTTTGTTGAGATTAAGTTTGGTTTGTTGAGATTATGTTCGGTTTGTTGAGATTAAGTTCAGTTTGTCGAAATTATGTTTGGTTTGTTAAGATTAAGTTCGGTTTGTCGAAATTATAAGTTTGGTTTGTTGAAATTCTAATTCTTATAAGTTCGAATTCTAATTCTTATATGCGGCACAATACGATTAAAAACTCCTTGTTGGAAGGATTGCCACGGTTCTTCTCAAGGATATAGTCGATTATAATATTTGTAACATCATTTTTTGAAATCATCTCAGTGGTATCTTTACCAGGTGATTGAAGAACTGAACTTATAATATCAACAAAACCTAACTTATAATTTCAACAAAACTGAACTTAATTTCAACAAACCAAACTTAAATTCGAGAAACTGAACATAAATTCGACAAACCGAACTTAATTTCAACAAACCAAACTTAAATTCAACAAACCAAACTTAAATTCAACAAACCAAACTTATAATTTCAACAAACCGAACTTATAATTTGCGGGTTTTACAAAACCAAACAATTCATTGTAAACACGTTGTAAATGGCCAATGCATTTACAACGAAAGTGAATTCTATATAAACCACGAGAATTCTCATTTTTCTTGCCATTTCCTCGCTTCCTTTTCTCTCTCTAAAGGTACTTCTCTCTACCTTCCCTCTAGATTTTCTTTAATTTTATGGAATTAGGATAGATGAAATTACGATAGATGGAAATAGGATAGATGGAATTTAGTAATTAGGATGGAATTTAGATTTTAGAATATAATTAAGATTTCCTTGTTATATACTATATTATTATTAATTGATTTTCTTATTATTGCAGATTTATCTATGGCTCCCCGTAAGCATACACGAGGTGTCCACTACAGTGACTTTATTCAGGGCACGTCTTCGTCGTCGGGCTCTGCTGGAGCGTCGACTTCTTTGGTGATACCAGAGACACAGTTACAGACTGTCCCGTCTCATTCACAGTCACTACCGGAGCAGCAATCGGATGAGACCGTCGACCCTCAACCGGTTCCTGGAGCTATTCATCCAGATTTCATGGTACCAGTGGATGCATCCTACATGCGGTATAGGGTGGAGGATATTCTCGTGCATGGAAATTGCAGGAATTTGCCGATATTGCATATTGATCGTCATACTGGTACTTATTGGTAAGTAAACTATTTACTATTAAATTTAAAAATTTAAATTTAAAATTATTTAAAATTATATATTTACTAATTACAATTGTTTTATAAAATTGAGGTTTAGTGTGAATAGCTTATGCGAGAGCATTTGCATACTCAAAGACAATCAATTATAATTTATAATCAACAAATGCTCAAACAAACTTGTCCTTGTAGAGCATTTGAGGTTTGAACCCAAATGAGTAGTGGTTGCAACAATAGGGATGCAAGGAACTATGTTAATCTAGAGCAATGGGGAGAGATGGATGATGTAAAACTAAAAACCAAAACAAGAAACAAGCAAATACAACTAATCATAGTCAAACCAACAATCAAAGCAAACATGATAAAAGCAAAGCAAAATGCAATCGAAAATGAAGCAAGCAAATGACAATATGATAAAAGCGAATGATCTAGGCAATGACAACAAACCTAGGGACTGAGCAAATGAATGAATGATGCAACAAGGAGCCAATGAATGCACCACCTAGGACATGGAACACAACAATCAAAGCTAGACTAGCTAACTCTCATGGCATTAGTCATTATTTAAGAGAAATGACCCAACTAAACTCTCATTTGTTAGATCAAGACTCCCAAATGTTTTACAATCAAGTCCATTATGACCAATCAATCCCATAACATCATCTCTCAATGGCTTGTTCATCGAACTCCTCTCAGGCAATAATCTTCCTAGCATCTAAATCCATGTGATCAAGATGAATCTAGCATTAAGAACAGCTAGATATGAGGTTCTAACAATCCTAAGCATCAAAAAATCATAGCCAAGCCCTAGATCTAGCCAAAACCTAAATCATTCTAGTAGACTACTCACTCATGATCAAATCTAAATCAAACAAGCAATAAAAGCAATGCATAGTGAAACAGGCTAGAGAAATAAATAAGTGATTCTTAATTAGATTAAGAAATGACCCAAAAATATGAATCATCCAAGTGGATCTCAAAGTTTGTTTTCTACACCTTCAAAGATGTTCTAGAGAGAAAAGAGAGAAAACTATAGCTAGATCTTAAAAACTTTAGATAATGAAAAACTTATTGTGTTTGATGGTCCATCCATGTATTTATACCCCTTGGGATTAGGGTTTTAAGTAACTTAAATCAAACCAACTAAGCCGGGGCAAACCAGTTTTAATTAAGAAGGTTCAAAGCAAATGTTAATGGTTCACGCGTCCGTGGCCAGGACTGATCACGGCTTGGTCGAGAGGTCTGAGTGTTCGCGGACAGTGTGGATCACGGCTGGATTGAGAGTTGTCCTGTGTTCGCAGTCCGCGACCAAAACGGGTCGTAGAACTGATCGAGGGATCGCTGCGGGTATTTGCTTCACAACCCGCAACCAGTTCAGGTCGCAAGTATGGTCGAGAGATCATCCTTCTCGCGACCAGTGCAGGTCTCGGGCCTGGTCGCGCTAGCGGCTGAAAATTCCTTCCCACGACCAGTGCATTTCGCGGTCCTGGTTGCGTGTAGCATACGGCTTACGGCTGCGGCTTCGGATGATAACAGTCCCCGTGACTAATGCAGGTTGCGGGTCTGGTCGCGGCCAGACTTTGTGCACTTCTACAATCCGCGGCCTTAGCCAATTTTCATGTTTTTTCTCTGGGCCTTCTCCTCTCCAAGCATTGTTCCACTCTCCAAGCATCCAAGTTCCTCAATTTGAGCTCCAATCTCCATATGTAAGGTCCCAATCACCTAAAAAGACCGAAAGACAAGAAAATGTGCAAATGCAAAGCCAAATGACTCTAATGCATGAAAATGACCCTATGTGGACCTAAAATGACATAAGATTCAACTAAATGACTAGAAAATGATGCTAAAATGAAATGAAAACTAGGCTAAATATGAGATACATCAATAGCAAAGTGGGGTGAAGCATTACAGAGTGCATCAAGAGCTTTTTGGTCGAAGCCATCCCTAACTGGACATTGACACCAGACTACATTCGCGTAACGTGGTATAAGATTTTCGCGGTAATTAGAAATTTTAAATTTTAATTATTATTCATTTTATTTAATTAACTTATTTAATTATTATTAATACTAAATCTTTTTTTAACAGCAACGTTAGAACTGGGATGTCTCCATCAATGAGACCGTCAAGCATGAGTTCAACAAGAAAGCCATGAAGCGGCTTTCTAACATTGTATCTGATTGGAAGACAGATTGGGAGGTGAAAGGAGATGACGGCAAACCTAGCTTCATGACAGCTGCAGTTTGGGAGGGGTTGAAGAATTTTTGGGTAGATCTTAATTCCGTGAAGAAAGCTACTCAGTGTTCTACTTCTCGGAACACGACTGGTCCAGACGGTTTACCGTTCTCTATGCCTCACACTATTGGGCAGACTCTTTTTGGCGGAGCCGTTCTACAGATGGTAAGTTGTTTTATTTAAAATTAAAATATTTAGTTCATTTAATTTTTAATTACTTAGATATTTATCTAAATTTTATAATTTTTAGGCTGAAGAGTTAAGACATGTTCCTTCTCTTCTGGATTTGTTCGAGCGGACTCATAAGACCAAGTCCAGAGTTTTTGTCGATGCTAGATTGGAGATGCTACACAACGAGGTTACAGCTGCTGTTCAGGAGCGTCAGACTCAGTTTTCCTAGGAATCCTCCGATGGTACTGTGGAATTGACCACTTCAGAAGTTGACTCAATTTATAAACAGGTAATTAGTTAATAAATATTATTAAGTATTTGATTTCAATGTTTAATTATTTATAGGTAATATAATTAATATTAACATGTTTCATGTTTTTACTAGATTGCTCCGAAAAAGAAAGGACGGATTCTAGGACTAGGATCCGCACAAGATGTTCCAAGAGTCACTTCTTCTTGGATAGGGGACAGCTCTCTCCGTTCTCAGTTGACAGCTTCGCGTAACAAAGTAGTGGAGCTAAAGCGATCGATGGCTGAGCTAAAGTAATCGACGGTTGAGCACTTTGCAGCAATGGAGTCTGTGTTCGATATTTTGGTTGCGGGGAATCCCCATTAGATGGAGGCATTGGAGCGTAGACGTGAAAACCTCGGGCTCCAGACTCCAGCCCAGCGAGATGTCGATTTAAATGAAAGAATGACTGAGGAGCAAGAAGCCTGTAGTGCGGATTTGTTTGACAAAATTTTATGATAAATATTTGTATTTTTAATGTTTTTGTAAAAAAATTTTAAAAAATTTTATAAATATTATAAAATCAAATTTTAAATTTTAAAAATTTTCTAAATTTTTAATTAAATCATAAAATATTTTATAATTTTTTTAAAAAAATAATTTTCCGCGTTCGTCCCTAATTAGTCGTAAATAGATTTCGTCCCCAATTCGTTGGGAAGAATTAGTCCCTAATTTGACATAATTAAACGTCTCTAATTCGTTGTAAAACTGGTCATCCTTAATTCGTTGTAAAACTGGCCGTCCCTAATTCGTCCCTAATACTGGCGTTGTAACTTCGTCGTAAACTTGGCCATCCCTAATTCGTCCCTAATAATGGCGTTGTAACTTCGTCATAAAACTAACGACATTGATACGTTGTTAACGACGCATTAACGTCGTTTAGTTTATGACGAAGTTACAACGTTTGTTTTTCCTCCCAAAATTCAAGACCTTTTACGACGAATTTGCAATGAATGTCTGGTCTTACAAATTTACCAACGAATTTACAACAAATATCCTATTACGACGATCATGATACAACGAAAATCATTTTGTCCCTAATTCGTTGTAAAACCTATTGACAATGAATTAGGGACGAATATAGCAGTTGTAATATGTATGTATTCTTGTATTGAGAGGGCATTTCTTTGGATTTGAGCTCAAGTAAAATCTCGGAGTATGAGGATAAAGGGAATGAAATGGTTGTTTGTCCTTTCGGGCAGTGCACACCAAATCAAGTCGAGTTATCCGGAAATAGTCATGGTGATGTTAATGTGCAAGAGGAGATTGTTAAAGTATGTATGAAGTACAAGCGAGTGAGTACTCGTAATGGTGGTTCCCGTACTGGTCCAAAGAGGAGAGTCTTTAAACAAGTTGTCATTCTTGTGGTCTTGTTTTCGATCCTGTAGATCAAGACTTGGGTACGGTTGTGATAGGCAAGCGTTCGCGTCGGGCTGAGAAAGCTGTTTGGTCGTGCCAGTGGCTTCGCTTTTGAATGAAATGGTTTTGACAATTCTTTTAGAGTGGACCTAATGGGTCAAAGTTGTTGTTTTTGGTTACTCTTGGGAGCGAGTGTAGGTTTGGTGTTGATTGTTGAATCCTCCAACAAATTCATTCATGTTTTTGTAATGATGGACCTAATGACTACGCATCTGATTACAGTGTATTTGGTGCATATTGTGAGTAGACGTGGTGATTTGTGGGATTCTTTAGTTCGTTTTATTCGAGCCGTGGAAGCTCCCTTGATCATTGGTGGTGGTTTTAACATTATTGAGAGATTGTTGCCAGACTTTTTGGCCTTCAGGAATTGGATAAATTACCTTTCGCTTATTGATTTTGGTTTTAAAGGAAGTAAAGTCACCTGGAGGAGGGGAACCGTGGAACGTACGCATATTGTGAAATAATTGGATCGAACATTATGTTATTTGAGTTTTCAGGTTTAGTGGCAGGAAGCTTGTGTTTCACATTTCCCATTCTTGTTGTCGGATCATGCCCCATTGTATGTTAAGTTTTCTCCGTTGACCCGGTGTAATTCCCAACTTAGGCCTCTTTGGTTTAAGGCTGCTTGGTTAACCCTGTTAAAGTGAATTGAATTTTATTGAACGGAAAGAGTATACACACACACACGAACACACAACTCTGTTTTGACTCTGTTTTTAAGACTCTTAAACAAACACACACCCATTCGTATGAACCAACACAATCATACGAATGGTTACAACTTTATACGAAAC